>CAWVRF010001496.1:0-140675 GCA_963932465.1 Maratus speciosus | reverse complement strand
AATAATCTCTGAAAAATCTGCTCTATACATAACAAGTCGGAAATCGTACGTCAAACGTGACCAATGGGGTGCGTTTGTACTCTAACTCATTGTATATATATTCAGATCTTGGTGCAATTGCTGTTGCACTCTTATGCAAAAGGGCATGAATGCAAAATTTATTATGATTCTATAGATTAAATCCTGTCATGCAGAAGTAATCTTTTAAATAGGACGTCATCACCCTGGCAACCTAGAATCATGACCTATCATGGGGTAGCATTGAATTCATGATGTAGGATAGGATTGAATAGAAAAATTTTATGACTGTCTTTTTAATTTTTTATTCGATTTTCATAAAATTTGAAGGGGCTCAATACAATTTTGCAACGATTCTATGTATTAAATTTTAAACCATTTGGTGGGGTCGTTTTGGCATTTTTATAAGAAGACAGACATATGGACCAGATGACGACTGTAGGTGCTATGTATTTATATAAAATAGAATGTATACCTAAAAAGCCACAACTATTACTAAATAGGGATTACATTTCTAACTATTAAATCTGCAGATCATAGGTTTATCTAGTATCATTTTCATACTGAATTTGTTTTATTTAATTTCTTTTTTAAGGATAGACTGCATTTATTGAATAATAATTACATTAAACACAAAATGATTCATCGTTAGTAAGAAACAGAAAATTCACTTTAATTAAAATAATAAACTTTCAACTTCCAGTTTCATTTCTCTCACATTCATATTGCTGGCCTCATGTGGTTTTGATAGACTTAGCAACATTCACTCATTGTAATCAAAAATACAATTACATGCACTGATTCTGTAAGATTGTTTGTTTTTGGGGAAAATTTTGCGACTTGCATCTTATCCGGTCCAGGTCATATTCACTGTGCCAGTAATGGCATCAAATATTAGTTACAGTAACCTTTATTATTATTAGCCCCTTGTATGGTATGCTATTTCTTTCTCCCAGCTTATTTTGTGTCGTCTCCAAAAAATAACGTTACCTTACAGAAGCCAGCAATAAACAAAGCAGATGTATCATTGTAAGATTAAAAAACTGTATCTCCATTTATTTTTGAAATATTACATTTTTTGTAGTTTTTAGCACCATTTGTTTAATTTTGGCAACTCAAGTACTCCATTTATGTAGAAAGTAAAAGGAAAATAGTTGAAAAATAGCAATTATATCTTTTGTTGCCATTTTCTCATAACAACCGAAAGAAAATGTAATTAAAATATGTGCTGCTTTGAAAAAATATAAACGAATAATTTCTGTTAAAACACGGAGCTGTTGTAAACTATATTTAATTTAAAGTATTATGTTAATGTTACAAACAAATGAAGGCCTATGAATCATTAGACAGCCCTTTTTTTTGTCAAGTTTCTTTAATGACATCATCTTTTTGCTGCATTTGTGTATTATTTTGCGATAATGACATCCTATGCTTGCTTTACTGTAGATGTTTAAGAGCGGATTGTAAATGTAGAATTCTTACGTGGATGCGAATGACGTCATTTTACATAAAATAAAAGCGTGTGCTTTAAGTCTTAAAATTGAAATATATTTTGTACTATTTATATATACATATATATTATTTTTTCATCCGGGGCGACACTAAATTCTGAAAAGAATAAGCTAACTCTAGCTCATTTTGTTATTTAGTTATTATCTGTATTGAGATCCCACTCTGAAAATTTCAGGTTGGTTGGTTGTATGAGGTTTTATGGTGCAAAATCGCTTAAGAAACGCGCTGTGCCAACTAAAAATTTCAGGATTTTAAGCTTATAATATTACAACAAACATACAATTTTTTTTCAAAATTTTTAGAAAACACTATCTAAATTTTTTTAATTAAAAATATTTCAAAATCATCATTTTAAATGAAGCACAGTCATCTTTCATATAAAATCAAACCTTATTAAATTCTTTTTAAAATGAGTGGTTAAAAAACTCTCAGTGCCTGATAGAACTTGACAAAATTAAAATTGAAAATGTTTGTGGAAGGAAAAAAATGATGATTTTTGAAAATTTGAATAATTGTACGAAAATTTGATGAGATAAAATAATTATAAAAATATATTCCATTTATATCATCAGGGAGAATTATCCCTGACAGTTTCACTGAAATCTGAAATGGGCAGATTGAATATTAAAATTTTTTGGTTGATTTGGCATGGAAAAAAAACCTAGTACTTACTATATAGGTTATTCGTGTGAAAAAGAGCAAATAGTGATCCATTTAAAAAAACTCAAAATGATATTAAAATGTTTTGGGGCCTTAAATATTGCAGGCTTCTATTTTTGTTTGTATAGGATGAGATAGGATACTTTCATTATGAAATAAAATGTTTCTTGTTTTACATTATCTCTTAAACATTCCTGTTATTGACTAATCATTAAATATGTAATTAATGTTAATAGACCCGATCACATGAGATTTTGTTGTTTGTATTGATAGGTTCGTGTTTACATATTTTATCATGATTATTTTTTATCTAAGTTTTTAAAGACATTACTGTATAACATCTTTAATCTGGTCATCTGTAATTTGAAAACTTCTATTATCTAGACATTTTAGCACATTTACACTTTTATATTTTCAATTAAAGTTCATAGATGGCACCATCACATATATCGGTCACCCGAAAGAAAAGTGACACATCTCGACAAAAGCAAATTTCCCAGGAGAGGCAAAAGAAAATTTGTATGATTTTATTGTAACATGAAATTATAGCACTTAGCTCTGCGTGCAGGAGTAAAAAAGTGCATAAAACCTTTAAGAATGAAGACATAGGATGAGGTTTGGAGAATTTTACCTCCCCACACAATCCACCCATCTTCTGTGGTCACGAATGGACATATAGCTTTAAAAAAGTGATATTCCGTATAACTACACTTATGAAACTGTTTGTGTACCTATGACACACCTATTAAAGCAATAAAACGCACAATGAATTTTTGCGAGATGTGTCACTTTTCTTGCGGGTGAGTGATATATATGAATGAATTTCAGAAAAAAAATTGAGAAAAATAAAATACTAATTATCTAATTTACTACTACTTTTTTTCAATTTTAAAATTGTAAGAAATTTCTGAATTACAAGGTAAATTAATATTCATGTCTTTTTTTAATATTAAGTTGTAAAAATTCGGAATGAATGTTAATTCTGCTATTTTTATTTCTCCAAAGATAAGCTGATGCCTCAACATCATAAAATCAGATTGTAACCTATTATGGTATTAGTTCTTTTAAATATCGAATTTGTGACATACTTCGATATTTCAAGTTGATTTGTATTTAATTTTTTATAACATGACCCTTATGTATCACTATTTTAAATATGTTAAAGTAATTATAAAGTTATTTTTCAAATTAGTTGTTCGTCTTATTTAAATTTCTGACTAAAACAATTTTTTTAGAGAATTTGTTTCATTTGCAGTATTTTTCATGTTATGTCTGTTGTTATTCTTGTGATTTCTATTATTTACTGAGTATTTATAAATCAGAAATCGTAATAAAAAAAATGTTTTTTGTAATTTACAACAGATGGCAACACTGTATAAAATATATGTGATTATTTAAAAAATATGTAATATTTCAGAGCATTTTGAATTGATTTTTTTCAATAATCATGCTCCTTGCATTTTTGTATTGTCATATTAATGACAGATATTAGTATTATTATTTATCTAAATGCATTCTAGTTTCAAAACTTCTGTAATCTGGAATTTTCTATAAGCCAGAATCGCTGTAATCGTAATGATGCTGGATTAAAGAACTTATACTGTATAATGGAAATTATCGAACTTCTTATGACTAATCTTAATTATTTTTTGTCAAAATATTTCAATTCAATCATTCATTCACAAAGAGTTATGTTTGTTATTGCAATGTTAACATATTGGCTGATTTTATATAAGATGGATGAGGTAATAAAAAATTTTGGCAATTACTGGAACCCAGCTAACATAAAAGAACCTAGAATTTTGTGAATATGTAATGTGGTTTATTTCTTTAACCATTGACTAAGATTCTGACACTTTTATTTTTCAGCTATATTATGAGAATTTTGCCATAAATCCCTTCAATCACCATGATGAGGTTACATCGCAATTGGAACACATTTTTGTTAAGTATAATGAGAAGTAAGTCAACATTTCAATTTTTAGAGTCATTCACTGAATCGGTCATTTCTTCAACTACATAAGTCACAGTTTCAAAATATTTTTATGAATCTATTAAAAAATTTTTACTCACAAATGCTATGCTTAAAAAAAAAAAAAAAAAAAAAAAAAAAAAAAAAAAAAAAAAAGTGCTTACTGTATTTTTTAGATCTATATGTTAGTATGTTGATTATGAGTTCATTATTTTATGGCATGTAAAACTGAAAAATAAAAATAAGAAGGAAACTGTACTTACTTATTATCCAATCCAGTTCAGATACAACTGTGTCAAGCATTGTGCCAATAATACGCATTATACCAACCTTTCTTTATTATTATTACATTGGTGTATTGCACTTCTGTGCAACTTCCAACTTGATGCTATGCACTTAGTAAATGTGTATTCAATTAAGGTTTTTGAATGAATATTATATTGTTTACCATTTCTTACATTATTTGTTATTTTTTCTTTATATTATTTACTATTTATTAATTTTATCAAATTAATGTTATTTACCATTTTTAAGAATGTTATGTATTTAACCATTAACTGTTTTTTTTTTTATTTTCAAAGTTTAACTTGTAATTTTCAGTGTAACTATAGATATTGGTTAAATTTTGTTTCTTTTAGACCCTAGTACTCTCACTAGAGACTTGTGAATAGGTTAATTTTAAGTATTGGGTATATGTAAAAGTAAGTTCTGCTTTTTAATAGATGGCATAAGTGGTCTTATATGTTATTGTGTGAGTCTGGTAATACATGCTTTTAAAAAGTATCTTCATAACCTTCAAAACGTAGTATATGACATTTGATTAAAGTGTAAAAAAACACAGTTTTTTATTCGATTTAAAGTGGATAGTTTTGTGCCAAAAAAATCATCATTTGCGGGAAGTTTTAATAAACTTTTATAATTTAAAGAAAAGTGCTGCTGGAGGTCATCGTTTACTTGCATAAGTTTACGGTGAACATGCTTTTTCTGATAGTATATGTAGATGTTGGTTCATGCAATTTAAAGAAGATTTATTCGATGCTGAAGACTCAGAACGTGAAGGTACACCGAAAAACTACTGAGCTACTGAAACCTTCTGAAATTGTTACTGGCGAAGTCTGCGAACGACGACTAATACGTTTGAAGCGAGCTATTCAAGAAAATTGATCAGAATGGTATAATAGACACAATAAACTGATTTTGCTTCATGACCACACAAAACCACACACTGCAAGTGTCATTAAAACTTGCATAAAAGTACACGACTGGGAAGTTCAATCCCACCCACCATATTCACCAAACATTTCCCCTTCAGATTACTATTTATCTTGGTCGATGCAGTCAGCCCTATGGATCGCTTTAAAAGACAATCACTTCTTCAGACAAGGGTTGGGTTGGGTTGGGTTGATTTTTGACGGCCAATTATCTACACGAGGGATATAGGCCCGGGGGAGTGCCCTCCGTGGGGGTCTTTCTAAGGGAACCTAATCCGTATTAACGCATGGAAGATCCACGGCTCGAAGAAAACCCCGAACGATTAGGCAGACGGTCGCGATTGGGATCGAACCCAGCACTTCCCGTCTACCAACTTCGAGAGCAGAACCTCTCGGCCACTGGTGGGGCCTTCAGACAAGGAATCCATTAATTGCCTAAAAGATGGGTGAAGGTTGTGGGTGTGGAGAATACTTTAAATAATGTACCACTTTTATATACTTCCTAAATACACATGTAATTTTAATAAAAAAAAAAAAACGGAATTTACTTTTGCATATGCCCAATATAATAGTCCTGTATATACGGTTTAGTACAGAAATAGCATTCTATTAGCTAATCAAGCCTTTTATTCATCTTTAAACTCAGCTGTCTCACACACCGCTCACAGTAGTTATGCAACAATTTTTGTCACAGAAGTTAAGGTTAAGTGTCTATAAATGTATGTCAAATTACTGTTTTGAGCCTGAGTACTATGATAAACAAGATTGGCAACTGTCAACCATTTTTGACAGTGTCTCCTGGCTTGGATAGCACTTAGTATAAAAACAAATTTTGGACTTGTGCTGTTTCTGCTGGGAATGATTTGATGAGTCTATCTTTTGTATGATGTCATAGCATAAATCTTTAATGTCTGCATCATAAGAGGCTTTTTTATTCTCACGAAAGCATTGCCTTGCTAATGTTAATCCTATGGGAAAGTGTTTTTTAATATATCATTCGATTTTTTTTTCTTTTTCATTTGATAGCTGAGATTGGCATCTCTACAAAGTCAATTTTTTTACTTTTGTAGCTGTCTTTTACAGGGACTTAATGCGTTACCAATTATTGTTTCCGTCGATATTACACTTATTTAATTTGAAATATAAATCTTCCAGATCATTTTATTTAATATCTTTCATTTAAATATATTAATTTACTTTTTAAATCTAGCTACTTTTATGTCTAGCTCATTTATTTATTATTATTATTTTTTAAAGGTTCAAAATGAATAATGTCATAAACCATTTTATTTCAACACTCAAAGCATTATTTCTATTTTATGCATGCAAAAAAGAAAGTTGTTATGGACGAGAAGGGCTTAATAAATCTGTAATTTTGCCCCTACATTTTAACTGAAAGTTCCATATTTACATTTGTGATGATGTGCAGATTTGAATCATTTCCGTATTTGAAGGAATCTACTGTTTAATTATATCTCATTGAAAAAAGTTAAACCTTACATATTGTATATTCAGCTATATAATCTGCTATAGCACAAAGAGTATTGTACAATTTAAGACTGTATTTGTTTTCCTGTTTTAAATATATTCCTTGTATTATGCATTCCCTTTTCCTTGTAATGAAACCCTTATGAGATGTGTAACACAACATACAATAAGAAACATATGATAGACTATAGATGATATACAATTTAAAATAAAATTTATTCATTAAATTTCTATTTAAGAAAATCTATGAAACAGAATCTTATAAATCATTTGGAATTGTACTCTGATTTATTTAACTAATCATGTTCTTACAATAATGTATCCAAATCAAATACAACATGCTAAATGATTGCATGCTAAATGCAAGATATGATATAACACCATATGATAATGCTTGCAAAAGCAAAACGAAATGTAGATTTTAATTATATTTTAAATGTGTTTGTAAAATCACAGTTTTATTGTGTGTTTCATTTAGCATGTTGTATTTGATTTGAATACATTATTGTAAGTATAAATGATGGTGCAATTGTCCAATTTTTTTATTAATCATGTTCTTTTTTTACTTGCTCAATAATATAAAAAACCCAATGATGTATTTATTTCCTAAGCTTTTGACTTTTGTATTCTGCACATCCTGTGAATTCTGATACATTTTTTGTTTCAAAAGTACAAGTATTCCGTAATCTACAGTTATAAAAAATTAGTTTTAGTTAATGTATTCTGTTTAATCAGGTATTTTTTCGACTCATGTTTTATAAATTGTTTATGTAGACATCCTCTTTCATCAAACTAACTTAATAATTGCTAAAAGTAATGAAAATACATTTAAAAGACAAATAAATACCCTTATTTATTCACGTCGACATGTTTCATTGCTCTGACGGTGACATTTTCAAGATCTATAATGATTGGTAATTCACATTCACTTATATCCATTTTTGATATTGCAGTTGATTTCATTATGCATGAGTTAGCGTGATTTTTGTTTACGAGTTTTCACTTTATTTTTTTTCTTTTGCGAAAATATTTGTATCACTGTAGATCCTAAGAACGCCTCCGCCAGAGCAATGAAACAGGTCGATATGAATAAATAAAAGTATTTATTTGCCTTTTAATTGTATTTTTATCACTTTTAGCAATTATTAAGTTAGCTTTATGTTTCAAGTGACATTCATAAATAGTTTTCTATCCTCTTTCACCTTAATAAACTGTAAAAGTTTGTTACAGTATTCTTTGCATGTTGGACAGTGTTTCATAATCTATGTTCGATGCATATTTTTTCAATTCTCGTTATATACTCTGCCTATAATGCCACCTGTAAATTCTGATACATTTTCTTGCTTCAAAAGTACATGTATTCCGTATTCTACAATTTTTAACTCTTACCCTAATATCCTGATTGTAAGCCCCCCCTCGAAAATGTGCCCCCCATCTTCTTTTAAGCAGTTTTGATTTTCTTTCCATTCCCAAATATAAGCCCCTCGCCCTCCCTTTTCACAAACTTTTTTGTGGAAGTCTGAGGGAGATAATTTTAAATCTTATGACTTTTTGGTGGATTTCCATATGTTTTTACATAATCTTAATAAAATCCCTCCTCCCCTACCCCTAGCATGAAATGTCTGCTTCCCTTCATTGCTCTTCGTCCTAAGCACTAAACGTTTAACATCTTGAAAACATTAATTCTTTTGTTCTATTTGTTGCTCGCTAATAACAATAAGTAAATAATCAATAATATAAAATGACACTTCTTTCTCTAAAAGTTCATCTTTCCCCCCTGACCCCCACTCAGTAAAGTTTAAAATTATTATTTTTTTTTTAATTTTGCAATATTTCTTATTTTGTAGTAAGAGGATTTCATCTCACTTATCGAAAATCTTCATCCTCTTTGAAACTTTTGCTTCGTCCTTTTACCTCAAATGGATGATGGAGGTTGGATTTCTAAATGTATAGGAGGAAAGTAAAAAAAATCCTGTTTTGCAGTTTCGCTTTTCTCCCCGGCAGTGTTGTAGTTGGAAAAGATTATTTGTGGGAACTCACCTTTTCAGTGTAGATGTTGACGCTACCGGATTTGACTTTGAGAATCCCATGCGTTCCACATAACTACAGCACTGCTCGCCAGTGAATCACATGTATATTTTATGTTTAAATATAGCAAAAAAAAAAAAGATTTTATGCTGTGTATGTTTTTTTGAAGGGGTGGGGGAGGCTGGCAGTGAAAAAGATATAGAACATTTTTTGGGGGGAGGATGAGAAATAATTTAGGTGATTAATTTAAATATTTTTTTACAACAAAGTTACAAATCGAACAAAAAAAAATGAAAGAACTATAAAGGTTTTAAACTGCATAAGATGCAGTGTGTGTGTGTGTGGGGGGGGGGGAGGTGATGTTCATGATATGTAGGTGGTGGTGACAAGGGGAGAGAAACAGAGATTTTGGGAGGAGGGGATAATTTAAATAATGTATTATTCAGTTGTTTGTTACTACGGTGTATTAAAGAGGTCAGAAAATAAATTTAAAATTAAATAGTTTTATTGGTTATATTATGCATGTTTGATACCAGGGGGGGGGGGCAAGGGGGGAAACAGTTTTTTTGGGGGGGGGGTGGCTTAGATTATTGATTAACACTAGAAAGACGGAGAATTTTACCAAATTTTATAAAAAATATTTAACACCAAAATTTTTATTTTAAATTATTAACTTATTTAACTAGTTTTTTTTCGTATCTTTTAAACTCTTTTTATAAATAAATTTCTGGGTCGAACCCAAATATATTTATTTGGTAGCGGTCAAAATGACCGCTCGCCGTCTTTCTAGTGTTAAATATTTTTCATCAAATAAAATAACAAATAAAGAAATAAATTTGAAAAAAAATAAGGTTTTAAAATTTTGCTTAAGGGTTTTCCTACTTGAGATAATCCTACTTGACATTTCCTACTTGATTGTAGGCGTAAAAAGGTTATTCCTAAATTCATTTCCAAACATTGTAATTTATTTTCTTCAAATAGGATTGACAAGGTCTTATTTCGTTCTAAATTAGCTCTTTTAAGAGCTTTGATTCAAGAGACTCGCCACAAAATTGCTCATATAGAGCGCGAGTTATATTCTTTACATATCAGCCTCGCAAATTCTACACTCGATTTTGAGTCTATCGACAGAAGGTCATGGAGCAGAGTTCTCACAGCTTCTTCTGTTCATTGTTCGGTTTTAAAGAAGAAATTTAATACACTTTGTGAAAGTTCTGTCGCTAATAACTCCAGAAATTTGCCTCTTGTTAATCAAAATGCTGTTGTCAATCTTTCTAGTGTTCCTTTAAGTAAAAATCAGCTGGATGCTCTCAAATTGAATAACAATTTTTCTGTCTCTGCTATTCCTTCTTTACCTAATCTTATTGCTCCTATTGAAAGAGCCTTTAAGCATAGCGCTCTGTCTTCTTCTCAAAAAGAGTCCATTAGGCATCTCATTGCCAATACTGTTGATTTCAATTCTAATGTTTATAAGCCCAATCTTAAAAATCCTGCTAAACAATGTCTGAAAAATTTGCTTTCTAATCGAAACTTAATTATTACTAAGGCCAACAAAGGGGGTCAGATTATTCTTCTCGACAAATCTACGTATTTAGAAAAATCCCATAAATTAATTAATGATGGTCCGTATGTGGATATCCGCAAAGACCCTTCTATTAGTGAAATTAACTCTATTAAGTCTGCCATCAAGTCTTTTTCCACTATTCTGCTAACTTTAAGAAGTCTCTTATTCCGCTTATTGCGCATTGTGCCAGGCTCTATGCTTTACCTAAGGTCCATAAACCTGACATTCCTTTTAGACCTATTGTCTGTAGTATCGGTACAGCTTCTTATAAGCTTGCCAAATATTTAGTTTCTGTTTTTTCTCCACTTTTGAGCAGTAACTGTTTCACTGTTAAGAATTCTTTTGATTTTGTTACAAAACTTCATAATTTTAAGCCGCAGGGTCACATGATGGTTTCTTTTGATGTTAAATCATTATTTACAAACGTTCCGGTTGAGGGCGCTTGAGATTGCCTCAAGAAAAGGCTTTGGGAATTCCATTTCTCTTATTTTGAAATCGAGGACCTTATCCTTCCCACTCGTGCTTGCTTGTCGCAAAATACTTTTGTTTTCAATGGTAATCTCTTTCGTATGATTGACGGTTTGGCTATGGGTAATCCTCTTAGTCCAATTTTATGTGATATTTATATGCACTATTTTGAGGTCAAACTTTTTGAAATTTTAAAATTCCGTTCTATGTTCGTTATGTTGATGATGTTTATGTCCTGGTTGAAATGAATTCGGATATTAATCATATTCTCTCTATTATGAATTACCTTGATCCCTGCATTCAATTTACCTCTGAAATTGAGACCAATAACTGTCTTTCTTTCCTGGATGTCCTTGTTATTCGTTGTGAAAATGGCTTTCAGACTACTAAACCTTTTTCTGTCAGTCTCCCACCTCACAGGTATTTTTCTCATTCCCTTAAACAGAAATTCGCTGCTTTCAATACTTTTATTTTTCGGGCAACCAATATTTGTTCCACTCTTCAGTTACTTAGTGCTGAACATAAATACCTCAAAGCTATTGCTGTTGATCGCGGTTATTCCTCTAATATTATTGATTCTATTTATAAGAAATTGACGAAATACGTCCATTCTGAAAAGCATTCTAATTCCAACACTAATACTTCAGTTGTGTTAACATTTTTTCCTAAAGTCAGTCAGCAAGTTGCTAAAATAGTGTGGCCTTTCTTATATTGGCCAGACTAAACATGCTCTTAGATTTCGTTTAAAAGAGCAAGAAGATTATGTTAAAAATCAGGAGCTTAAGCGTTCTTCTATTGCTCAACATTCTTGGTCTTCTCAACATAGGTTCGATTTTTCCTCAGCCATCATTATCCAAAAATGTTCTTCTAACCTTGATCTTGATTTTTGAGAAGCTTACCACATCATTAAAAGTTCTCACTCTTTAGTCAATGACTTATCTAGTACTCCTGATTTTCCAAGTATTTGGAAAGCATTAATTTAATTCCTCCCTTTTTTGGTTTCTTTTTCTCTCCTTCTCCGGTAGATGTCGCTACTTGTCCACTCAGTCGTTTCCACTGCTTCTCTCTCATTGGTTGTTTTTGGCGCCTTCGTTGCCCGCATCGGGTATATAAGCCAGCGCGTCTCTGTCTATCAATTTGCTCAGCCTTGTTTTTTCTAGCACGCTGTTCCTTTTTCCCTATCTTGCACTGAAGAAGAATCTCGCTAGTAGATTCGAAACAGCTGTTTTCTGCTTTTCACGTATTATTTGTGCATTTTTAAACGTTGATTTTTCTGCTTTTTTAATAAGGGTTTTTGTTTGGGGAAATTTTAGCCAATTTGAATTAAAAAGCTAAAAAAAGGAACCACAAGTTGTACTTACTACTCACTTATAAATGAATCAAACTAAATCTTATAAGAAATTGTATCAGCAATAGAACAATGTATTCTTTAAAATATACAAATAATATTTTAATGTTATACTATACATCTATGGACTCACATCCATAATCATTGCGATTTCGTGCGAAATAAAATTTCATTTAATTGTTATTTAAATTTTGTGTTCAAAAAACTCCATAGAATTGGAATTTTAAAAGGGTACGTACTGAAAGCTAGAAGCATCTTTAATAAAGTGGATAATAGAAACATCTTTCATAAAATAGAAACATACATCGTTGAGCTTTCATATGAACAAACTGAATTCATATTCAATTTTCAAGTAACATAATAAAACTTTATAGAGACTGAAATAGTATAAATTAGAAATCCAGTTCTTTAAACTGATGTAAATCAAAACTACACTGGTTTCCAAAAATTAAGGAAAAATCACAAAAAGAGCGATAACTCGTTCAAAAATGAACCTATCCGTATGAAATTTGGATATGTTGTTAACTAAAAGATGCTGATTAAAATTACAAAATGCAAATTAGTGGCACTGCAATCGGATTGCGTCATCTATGCGGAGCATAAAAATGCATACTAGAGAGTACGGCTGCTGGTGTCGCTGTGATTATGAGATAAGAAATCTGAGATAGCCAATTCATTAGTATGACCTCGAGGTATCATTTGTCCGCATAACTGAGATATAGAGCTATAGGAAGATTAGATATAGGCCAAAGTCAGACAGAGGTGGCCAGATGGCTAAATGTGAGTCCTTGTGTTGCTCATAGGCTTTGGCAACACTTTCAAACCACTGGTTCGGCCTCCAGAAGGTTCAGGGAAGGACGAGCAAGAGCTACGACAAGCACCGATGACCGATATTTGCGGATATGTGTACGAAGGAATAGAAAAGCAACCCCCTCTCATCTTAAATCCGTCCTTGTTACAGTCACTGGAAGGTTGGTATCAACGTCTACTGTGCGTAGAAAGCTTCATGAAGGTGGTCTGTATGCGATGCAACCGGATATTTGTGTGCCGCTCGCCTCTTGTCTCCGGAGGGAACGTTTAAGTTGGGCACGTCAACATGTCCATTGGACGGCTGATCTCTGGAGGCGTGTTCTCGTCACAAATGTGTTCCTGTTTAGCACCCAAAGCGATAGTAGGCATTGTTTGATTTGGAGAGAACAGGGAACACGCTATCATCCATGAAACATTCGTAAAATATATTCGTATGGAAAAGGCAGTGTCTGTGTTCGGATGGTTTCTCTTTGGGCGGACACACAGACCCCCCATGTCTTTTTACGTGGAACTGTGAATGCTCACGTCTATAGAGATGACATTCCTGATGCTTATGGGCACCCTTATGCCGGTGCAATAGGTAAAGATTTCCTGTTACAGGGCGATAACGCTAGACCGCACAGGGTTCACATCGTAGAAGATTATCATCAGCACCAAACAATTCAGCGCATGGAATGGTCAGCGCGGTCACCGAACTTGAATCCCATTGAGCATCTTTGGGATGCTTTCGGAAGATGTGTCGCTGCTCTCAATCTCCCTCCTCAGACCCTTGCCACGCTTACAACTGCTTTACAAGAGAAACGGCTCGCACTTCCCCGCAAACTTATCGATCGCATAATTGACAGCATCACACTTCACTGTATGTTCTGTATTGCTTATAGGGGTGATAATAATCCATTTCAAAGACACCTTTTCTATATCAAACTGAGACATTTATTTTGTTTATTTTATAATTGCATTAATTTCTGAAACACCACAATCGCCTGGTAATTTCTTTTACTGTTATTTTATACCTTATTATGTGTTGTAAATTGTATTGAGTTTTATTAAAATCTACTTGTAAGATTTTGAGTAATTGCAACTTTTGTTATTTTTCCTTAATTTTTGGAAACCAGTGTAGTTGACATTTTTATATGAAATTTATAAGATTTGGACTGCCTATGAAAACAAAAAATATAGCGAATCGCATAAAAATCCGATAATTACACATCTCTATGTAGCCCTGTCAAAAACCTTTTGAATAACTCTGTAAAGGAAACATAAATGCACAATTCTATTTCACAATACAAAGCTTACTTCAGTCGACTGTAGTAACATATCTTAATATTATGTTTATGCGATCATTTTGACAAGAGTTATGCCATTTGATAATTTTTTGCTCTATATTAAGTAGGGGAAACAATTACTTCAAACTCATGTGAATCAAAAACTAATTAATATTTTTACACGAAACTTTAAACATTTGAACTACTTACAAAAACAATTCAAATGCAGCAAAAATCGGAAATCGGATAATTACACAATTATTTGGCCCTATCTAAAGATCTTTTGAGTGACCCTGTAAACGTTTTGTAAATGCTACAATTCTGTTTTACAATGAGAAGCTTACTTTGTGTCGACTGTAGTAACATAATATAATGTGCATACGACCATTTTGACAGGAGTTCGGCCATTTAATATATTTTTGCTCTATGTTAAGTATAGGAATCAGTTACTTTAAACTGGTATAAATAAAAAAATAATTAATATTTTTACATGAAACTTTCAAAGGTTTGAACTATTCATAAAAAACAATTCAAATGCCGTAAACCGCGTAAAAATCCGATAATTACACAATTCTGTAGATTTGTTAACAGTTTTTGGTGTAAACAAGAATTTAAAAAGTGCAAAAAACAGCACTTTTATAATCGCATTTACTAAAAACCTATTCGCCGAATTCCACTTTACTTCTTTTTAGTCACGTGGTACGCTCCATTTCATTGAAGCAATAATTTTGTCTCTATCATAAATAGAACTCGAGTTACAGAGGTGTCAAAATTTTCGTTTGGGCAAATCGTTTGGCATCAATTGGCGGCAATTCCTTTCATTTAGGGTTCATTGCATTCTTGTTACTTTTGTTTGGGGAGGAATTCTGTCGAGTTTCTATGATATCACTGTCTATTTTTATTTTATCGTTATTTTTTTTCCTTTGTTTTTCTTTTTATACGTTTGCTGTAATATACAAATAGGATTATACATTTATTATTAGAATACTTTACTGATTTAAATTAAGAAAAAAGTTAATACAATATCGCTATTATATATGAAATAACTTTATAGCAAATAACACTAAAAAATACTACTTAAAAGTATTTATTAATAGCTTTTTGTTACATAATCGATTCAACAGTAATATGGTCTTCTTTCATTTTCCCCCTGTGCGGGGTTAAGCAGTACTTCTTATAAACAGAAAAGGTAGACAATATTATTCCCCCCTTTTTGCTAGTAAACATAACAAGTATAATTTCAAACCTGGTTTTTCTTACAACGAATTATATATGGGGTAGAAGAATAGGAATGAGAAACAACGAATGGGATATTCCATATTTTGAAGTGAAATGATTTTATAATCATTTATCAGTTTTAATAATAACTTTGTATTCACATAAAAATAAATAAGATTAAAAAGAAATTTTACGGACTATACTGACGTAAAAAAAATACCAATAAAAGAAAATTTTGGTTGGATCAAAAAGGAAAATAATATCAAATGAAAAATCTCTCCTCCCTCTTGACATATCTTATGATATCAAGTGCCAGGCCTTAATTCCCCCTAAAGTGATAACATTATATATGTACAGTCCCAGTCTTATAAACTCCAGAGAAAAATGTAGGTTTAACAGAATCAATATTTCTACTTACATATGCACATATGTATATATGTCTACACTCATGTTATGTCATACCTAAGTATATATAATGTGATAATTTAATGTATCAGCTTTGTACTGTTTAAGGAAATGAAAATTATTAAATCTGATATTTAAGTGGTAGTTAAAATTAATTAGTGCAATTTATTAAACAGTGGGTTGTTTATAATTTTTCTGTCTGTTTTTAGATTTAAAGGATGATAAAACATTTTTACTGAAGTTGAATAAGTCGTTTCCTTGGATGAAAATGGCAACAATCTCTTCATACTGATACGTTAATAGGAGTTTTTATTACCATCTGAAATAAAACTTTTTTACTTAAGAAAATGTTGTCATTTAAAGAAGAAAATTCTTCCTCTGGTGAACTCAAAATGGTGATGGAGAAAACCATTCCTCCACTCATACAGGAGGAAAACCTTTTATTTGTGAAGTATGTTCCAAAACATTTTCTAAGAATAGTCGCCTAAGAACACACCTCTTTACTCACACTGGAGAGAAGCCCTTTGTTTGTGAAATATGTTCCAAAAGATTTTCTGATAAGAGTAATCTAAGAAGTCATCTCTTGACACACACTGGAGAGAAACCCCTTGTTTGTGAAATATGTTTTAAACAATTTTCTAAGAATAGTCGCCTAAGAACACACCTCTTTACTCACACTGGAGAGAAGCCCTTTGTTTGTGAAATATGTTCCAAAAGATTTTCTGATAAGAGTAATCTAAGAAGTCATCTCTTGACACACACTGGAGAGAAACCCCTTGTTTGTGAAATATGTTTTAAACAATTTTCTAAAAATAGTCATCTAAGAAGTCATCTCTTGCCTCATACTGGAGAGAAACCCTTTGTTTGTGAAATATGTACCAAAGGATTTTCTTGGAATATTTGTTTAAGAAGACACATGTTGACTCATACTGGAGAGCAACCCTTTGTTTGTGAAATATGTTCCCAAGGATTTTCTCTGAATAGTAGTCTTAGAAGCCATATCTTGACTCACACTGAAGAGAAACCCTTTGTTTGTGAAATATGTTCCAAAGCATTTTCTCGTAATTATCATCTAAGAAGACATCTTTCAATTCATACAGGTGAAAAATCCTTTGTTTGTGAAATATGTTCCAAAGGATTTTCTAAGTATAGTCGTCTAAGAACACACCTGTCGACTCATACTGGAGAAAAACCTTTTGCCTCTGAAATATGTTTCAAATGATTCTCTTGGAATAGTAATCTAAGAAGCCATCTTTTGACACATACAGGAGAAAAACCTTTTACTTGTGAAATATGTTTCAAAGGATTTTCTGAGAATAGTAATCAAAGAATTCATACAGAAAATCGCTTTGTTTGTGAAGTATGTTCCAAAACATTTTGTAAGAATAGTTATCTAAGAAGGCATCTCTTGACTCACACTGGAGAGAAACCCTTTGTTTGTTAAATAGGTTCTAAAACATTTTCTCATAATCATCATCTGAGAAGACATCTCTCGGTTCATACAGGTGAAAAACCTTTTGTTTGTTAATTATGTTCGAAAGGTTTCTCTCCGAATGGTAATCTAAGAACCCATCTCTTGGCGCGTACAAGATAAAATCCTTTTGTTTGTGAAATTTTTTCCAAAGGATTTTCTCGCAATGGTAATCTAAGAAACCACCTCTTGACGCATATATGAGAAAAACCGTTTTGTTTGTGAAAGATGTTCCAAAGGATTTAATAACAGTACTCCCAGAAAACATCTCTTCCTTCTTACAGGGAAAAAACATTTGTTTGTGAATTATGTTCCAAAGGATTCTTTCAGAATAGTAATCTAAGAACCTATCTCTTGACGATATGCTCTAATTTATTATCTGATTATCATAATTTAAGAAAAAAAATTGTCTCATATTAATAGACAATTCCTGAAAATCTCCTATATTTTATTTCCAAAATTGAGTATGAACCCTGTATATGGCATTGCATTTACTATTATAACTTTTTATGTTTTAGCATTTAGTAATAAAATAAAGAAAATTACACTTTTTCTTTGGCTTAGTGTCTTTTTGATAATAAGCAAATAACTCTGGATATATTCATTAGATTTCAGTAAAACATTATGTAAAACGCTTCTGACAGTTACTTTTAATATTTTTTTATTTCACTATAAAGTAATTTGCCGTTAAATAAAAAATTAATCTAATCAGAAAGGATACCTCAATATCTTATGCGACAGGAAAGGCTTCATTGAAATAACACTTTTGAAATAGTACGAGAGGTGTGCTAAAAATACAGGGTGTTTATAAAGTCCCGGACCCATTTTGATGTTTAATAACTCATAAAATAATGAATATATAAACAAACTTATGGCATTTATTGATGGAATAACTCATATATTTTCCTTTTCAGGTTTGAATATCTTTACTTTTGTAAATATCGTCTGCGCGTGTGGTTAATTTCAGTTTTGGAACTGGACGATAGGCCTAGGAGGATGGCCTTTGCAACAATGCTAAGGAGAATAGAAGATGATGCTAATTTTCTGAAGCGCATAATGTTCTCCGACGAAGCATCCTTTTATGTTTCTGGCATTGTTAATCGCCATAATGTGCGCATATGGGGATCTGAAAACCCCCATGAATACCGTGAGGCAGTAAGGGATTCCCCGAAGATTAATGTGTGGTGTGGACTAATGCACGACCGAGTCATTGGGCCTTTCTTTTTTATAGAAGAGACGGTCTCATCAGTCGTATACTTAGACATGTTGGAAAACTTCGTATTTCCACAACTAGAAGGGCTTCAGCCACATGTCATTTTGCAACAAGATGTTGCACCACCTCATTGGGGTACCATCGTTCGTACTTCTTTGAATGACCATTTTCCAGGAAGATGGATTGAGCGAGGAGGTCCAATTCCTTGGCCAACCAGATCACCTGATATAACGCCGCTGGACTTTTTCTTTTGGGGATTTGTAAAGGACAACAGGAGGAGTTTTATAGGAGGAGAGTGTCGAACATTGATGACTTAAAAGCCAGAAATACTACCGCAATAGCCACTGTGGATGCCGACATGCTTGCCGCTACCTGGCGTGAAATTGACTATCGACTGGATACTCTCCGTGCGACGAAGGAGGCACACGTGGAAGTTCATTGACAAGGGTCATGAAACTTTTTGAGTCTATCTAACCATTTATGTTATTAATTTTAATCTATCTTTATTTTTTTATGAGTTATTAAACAACAAAATGGGTCCGGAACTTTATAAACACCCTGTATATTTCTGTGCAAAAAGAATCTTACTCATTTGTTAAATTTTCTACTTAAAAAATTTCCAAGTGTTTAAATGAAACATATCTCATTATCATGTATTCTTTGAGCCCATCATGAGCTAAGTATTTAATATATATATATATATATATATATATATATATATGTATAATTAATTCAATATTTATTTTTATGTTTACTTGGTTCATAAATAACAGTTGTATAGGCTAATCAGTCATGTATTTTGTTTCAAAGACTTTTTTTTTGTTTCTTGTTTGTGTCCTAATTGTTAACCCGCCGAGAATGCATTGTTTTATCGAGTTGAACTCAATGCTAATTTTCACTGAGCTAAACTCAGTCTCAACTGCTCCTATGTTGTAATACGAGCAAATGTGTGTGTATGCAAATTTTATTTCACTTAAAAAATAACTCTAATGATTTTGGCTAAATTTTGTATCCTACCCGTTTATAGTATGAAAAGACCCAAATGTTGTAGAAAATTTGATGAGTAAGTCATTTAGGCGTCACTGCGGGTCAGTGGGAATGAAGGTAGAAATAGTTATTAAGTTGTTGAACATTTTTTTTAAAAAGCTGCTTATTACAACATTGTAATGAACAGTCGTAAATATACTTTGACAAAATGAGGGGGCGGGGTGGGGGAGAATGACTGTTTGTCTTTATGCTTTCGTGAAATGAAAGTAGAATTTGCAGAAAGGAATTGTAACTTATTCATTTCTTCATTCTCCCCAAATGTGATTTTTTAAGTGTTTTTAATTATTTCTGTGCATAATGTATTATACATTGTTTTTTAAGGGAATTCTTCGCCAAGTTCGCAGATCGCGTACGAGGACCGCGACCTCTGGTGTCAAAAAGCATAAGATCCCCCACATAGACTTTTTACACTAATTGCATCCGCTCAGGTGGAGTAGAAAAAAAATAGTTCCCTCTCTCTCCTTTCCCCAAAATTACGAAGTAGTAAAAATAAACATTGGTCAACCTTCTCTCTTGTATTTTTACCAGGGCGGTGGGGGGGGAGGATATATTCCCCCCTCTCACATATGGTCTCATCCGCAACCTAATAGACTAGGGTGAGAGGCGATTTAAGCCAAGCCAGAAAGAAAAATGGTTTAGAAATAAGGAAAACGGAAACATCTCAATTTAGGAAAGACACTGTTTTACTAGTACCAGTAGGAATTTTTGACATTTTATTAGCAGTAACATTGTGCATCCCATTGTGGCAATCAGTTACCTGGAGCGGAAAAATTTCTGATGCTCCATCTCCAGCTCCGCTCCGAAATAATATACTGTGGCTCCGGCTACGGCCACCGCTCCAACTTGGCTCCGAATTTGCGCTTTTCAGTTGCAGATTTTAATTTACGCAATTCATTTTTTGCTTACAAATTCTTCCTTTGCCTTCATTAAAGATCTGATAAAATGCATTTTTCTTCTCATCAAACTTGAAATGCTTGTTCAAAAAATCTGAAATCTTTTAGCTTTTACTTTTAAAAAAGAAACTTTGGTGGAATTTTAAACACAAAAATCTTAAATTTCTTTTACACTTTTCAAACAACCAAAATTGTACAACTACACACGTAAACAGGCGGGCATATTTGTTTTCAAATAGTGTTGCCACTTAGGTCATGTAGAAAGTAGAAGTGAAGCAGTGTTACCATGTTTTTTGAGAAGTTTTCTATCTCTAATTTTTAAAAAAAACTAAAAAATAGATATAATTAAGATATTGAATAATGATATAATTAAAATATTTTAAGCCTGGAAATTTAGAAGACTGAAGAAAAAAGATTTAAAAGAATATTAAAAAATTAAACGAGCCCTAATGCAGGAGAAAATTTAGGGCTCCGGCTCTAGCTCCAGGGAAAACACAGCTCTGGAGCACTTCGGCTCCGGGCTCCAGCTCTAGCTCCGGGTCTCTGGTGGCAATGCATTATTTTAATCCTAATTATCGAGTAATAGATCCATTGCAATTAAATTAACACGTAATAACTCACTTTAACAATGAAAAAGAATAAATCAACGAGAAGTCGATAACGTAACGTCTAATGTGTTTATTTCAGCAACATAATGCATCCAGGATTTTAATTTTTTGAATAAATAAATAGTGGAATTGTTCAACAAAATATCTGATTGCGATTATAATAATAAAATATATTAAAAAGTAAAAAAAAAAAAAGCTAGTTTTTATAATAGTACAGTGGCGGTGTAACTCAAAGTGATACTTATACACTTTATTGACATAACAGTTAAGAACTTATTTATGGAATAAAAAGTAAATATTAATAAATTTAATTGATAAAATTAATTGCAAAAGAAAATGCTTGTTCCCAAAAGTTACCGGCCACCTTAGCAAGTTTGGATAAAAATGATGTTGTAACAGAAAATAACAGTGATCAATAACATTTACAGTTAGTATTTTGTTATCCATTTAGCAATAAGTACTGCAGCGCAGCAACGTGGCATCGATTCAATGAATGGTTGTAGATCGTCAAAAGTTAAGTTTTTTCCACGGTTCTTGCAATTTTTGTAAAAATGCTGCTGAATTGGAATATTTATAATTTTCAAGTTAGTTTCAAAGATTTTCTATTGGATTCAGATCGGATGATTGGGCTGTCCATTTCAAAAGCGGATTTTTTTTGCGAAAGCCACTGCTTGACGAGCTTGCATTTATGTTTTTGGTGGTTATCATGATGAAACAAATAGTTGCGACCACAATTTTTCCTCCAATAGGGAATAAAGTGATCTTTCAAGATATCCTTATGCATTGCATTATTCATCTTGCCGCGAATTTCAAATAACGGACAAACACATTTTCCAGAAAAAGCTCCCCACAGCATAACGTGTCCCCTTCATGTTTCATGGTAGGAATAGCATATCTCGAACATTAACTTTTGTTTTTAAGTCGTCGGTTGTAGTTTCTGCTATCACTTACAAAAAGATTGAACGTCGATTCATCGGAAAATAGTACTTTTTTCCAGTTTTCAATTGACTAGTCTTTGTATTCCTTGGCAAGCGCCAGTCGGGCCCTCTGATTTTTTTTACTTATGAAAGGTTTTTTAACACCGACTGTTCTATAAAGTTCTAGGTTATATAAGCGTCTTGACACGGTAGGCGGACTTATTTCAGCAATATTTTAACACCGTAAAACGCGGGTAATTGCAGCGGCATTTTTATGCGGGTCATCAACTGCTTTTCTCCTGATAATTCTTTCCAAAAGAAAAGTCGTTTTCCGGGGTCCCCGGGACCGTAGCAAGCTCCGAAGGCCATGACCATCTTTCTATTTTATTAAAATATCGTACACAGCAAATTTTCCGATCGACAACATTGCCGCAATATCACGAGAGGATTTTGTCCCTTTAGCGACAAACAAATCACTCGTTTAGAAACAATAAATTGTTCAACTTTTAATTATTGAATTTAAAATACGTTATTCACGTTGATTAATTAAAAACACGGCCAAAAAACACTTTACTGATAGCGAAAACTAATGGATGACGAATGGCCGGAAACTTTTGCACACGCGAATTTCAAATTCCTCCCCTTTGCATCAAGTATCTTCAGTATACAATCAAAATGATCACGTGGTCAGAGGTAATTTGCTTATTCCTAACTTTTTGGAGCAATTGTGCTTCTTCTTCGCTGAAACGGTCTGTCAAACAAATCAAAGAAACTAACTGGCCGGAAATCTTGACCGCTACTGTATACTCCCAGTAGCAGAATTTTCGGTGTCCATCTGCAGCAAACCAAAATTTATCTGCGACTCACCAATGCTGAAACAAGCTAATATCATAAATGCTTTTGGTAACCCATAAAATAAACAAAAATTGTAATTTACAAAGAAAATGTAATAAAAAACAGAATAATTTTTAAAACAAAGTAAATTTCTTAAAGCCCAGTATTTATTTTTAAGCTGGATGATTAATCTGCAAGGTCTAAAATAATCTGCAGCACCGCTGCCATGCATCACAGTTTCTGCTATGGGGAGTATACTTAAAAATAGGAGAAATAGTTTTTTGTTAATCAAAAATATTTTATCAAAACAAAAATCGTAAAACTGTGAAGCGATGAAAGCAGTATAATAAAGAAGTTAAACCACAATGAGAATCACAAGAAAGAAAGTAAAATATATTATAATGTAAATTCAATTTACTTAAAGTATTTCTATCAGCACCTTAAATTTTTGCTACTTTTTAATTCTTAACCTCCAGATTATGTATATGGGGCATTCTCACAATCTTTTGACTTTCATGTCCCTGAATAATAATTTTTATTTTAATGCACTTTTTGTGTTTTTTTAATTTCATATACTTGGAAACATCCCATTGCATGATTGCACAACAATATTAACGAGATTAATAAGTTTTGGACGATGCTGAGGGTCCAAACACCTGGAAAACTCCTATACCGTCCCGTGTCCCTGATGCGGAATTTTAAGTTTGGAGCTGTCTGGATAAAATTGTTTCAATAAAAATAATTCGATGTAATTTTTTTCTGAAACTGAAACTATTGTTTTATATAAATAAGTAGCTAAAAATTAGCCTGCACACATTTTTAGGGTTGTTATTATTTTTTAAATTCTGCCCCTAGGTTTTAGATTTTTTACCATCCCTCTTCTAAAATTATATAGAAAATTACTTCAGATGCAGCCACAGAATTTTTTTCAAGTTTTTTCTCATGCGAGAAATACTGTCTAAAATTCTTTGGCAGGAAATTTACTGTAGAATTTAAATCAGCATTTAAATATCAATTTCAAGCATCGTGGCTTAATTGGTAGTCTCACCGTTCCCAAGGTTTATTCCTGCACTTTTCGAGGTAAATTAATTTTTTTTTAATTTAATCCAATGTAAATAACTGTTTCTAAAAATCAATGAACATTTTGGCTACCACTTAGTCTTAACATAATTTGCCTAAAATAGGTGGTAATTTTCCTTCCTGTTCCATCCTTACCGTGCCTTTTTTTCTCATTTCGTCCCTTTTTTCCTATACCATCAACTTTTTTTTTACATTACCGTCCTTCTTTAACAACCCTTTAAAACAATGTTACACCAAAATTTTGTACTAAAAATACTACATTGTCATTATTTCTTATTTGAATGTCCTGTGGGTACTATGCAAATTCATTATAAGTAAAAATTTATAAGAAAATAAAAAGTTTTAGTGGTAAAATGGTAAGGAAAATTAAACTCGCAAGTTTAACTTAAACCCCAGTTAAATAATTTTTTTTCGCTGCTGACCATTTTTTCTTTATTTTGAATCATTAAGGCATTCGTCTATCAGATTAAAATGTTATTTTAGCAAGTTTAATTTCGTAAGATTTTTCCCCCAAAAGTCAAAAGATTGTGAGAATGCCCCAGATATATATATATGTATATATAACCATTATAGAATATTACAATTCATCATCAATTTCAAATAAAATTTATAAAGTGAGTATCAAGACATGATACAAACATTATACATATTAAATTTGGATAAACAATTATTAAATTAACTAATCACTAATAAATTTATATACTTTTAAGTATACTAATAAAAGTGTCTTTTTTAAAAAAATGCATATATGTTTATTTTTATTTCATTTCAAATGATAATATGAATTTTAGACACTCTATTTAGATCCCTTGGGTCAGATGAGCACGGAAAAATTGCAGTTTTGAAAATATAAATATTTATCTATAAATTTAGAAAGATAAAATTACGATCATAGATATGGAGAAAAATGCAAGAGTCATTTAGATAATAATCGGGTAAATTTAGAGATTTCGCTATACATATTTAGTGCGGCGTGGCTCGTGCGCTTTTTTGAATGCACTGTGCTATTTTCCAAATGCATAGTGTTATTTTTTTAAGTTCGTCGTGCAATCTTTTAAGTGCATTGACGAGTTTTACAGAACCAATGATGATTTTATCATGAAATTTCCCAAACATTTCGACAATCGATCATTAGCCGTAAAATTAGGGCATTAAAAAGCCATCCGTTAATGATTATTAATCACGTATGAATCGTTTTTTGCGGTTATTTACATCTCGAATTCCCTTCCTCAGGGGCAGCTTTTCAAGAGTTTCTTCAGGGGAGAGGGAGGGGGGTTACAAAGTTTTCTTTCAGGTAAAGGATTTGAAATAGTGTGAGGATTGCGCGAATTACACATAAAATAGTAAAATCAGGCATGATAAAAAATGCTGCGCAGTATTTACACCCCTTTCCTTAAATTCTTTCACAGAAATAGATTCTTCCGTGAAAATATATTTTTTCAATTTTCGTGCAAGTATACGATTTTTTTTCTTTTGCGGAATTTTGAAAAATCAATTCCTAAATCTGTTGCGGAACCTAATCGCGAATTTCTTCAAGCGGTCGTTGAAAAACATCGTTAATTTTATCAAAGATATCAGGGACAAATAGAAAATTTTGATTAAATGTTTTTGTGGCACTAAAAATTTCAATACTGATTTCCTTTACAGTCTATGATTTATAATCCATATAATTCAGAAATCTACAAAGGTCTTGACATAGAAAACTTCTGTTTTGGGTCGGTTGACTTTCCTTTCTTTCGTTGTGGGTAGGATTGACTTTAATTGCTTTGAGTTCTGGTTGACCAGATTTTTCAAAAAAAAAAAAAACCCTGAATATTTTCCAGATAAAAATATTTACCAGAGAATTCTTTCTGTTTTAGAAAAAAGATCGTCAAAAAAGAGAAATATTAATAAAAATATTAAAAACGCTAAAAATCGGAAAAAATAAAAAATAGCAAAGAACAAAATTTATCCTTTTAGACTAAGAGATGGAAACACGGTTTCTTTTACGAAAGTCACAAAATGCGGTTTGGGTAGTAGCTGGGCAAAAGTAGTTCCCTGTCCCGATTGAAATAACCGAAACCCAACAAAGCAATTTTCTTTGATCGGAAATCCACTACGAGTGAAAATTGTTTCCCTGTTTAATGTAATGAAAAACCTAATATCAATTACCTATTACTAATATCAAAATCTAATATCTCTAATATCAATTTTATATTCAAAATGAATATGTAAAGAGTTGTTCATATTCAAATATATATTTTTTCAACTGAAATAATTTTCTGTTTTTTTTTATGCATATGGAAAAATGGTTATTTTCCTCTGTCAGGGTAGGAAATCAAAAACATATCTGAAGCGTTTTATTGGTTGAATCCGCATTTTGTTCGTTTTCTGATTGGTCTTTACGGTAATCTGTATTTTCCCTTTACTTTCAACAGAGATGGATACTTCTGTTGCCAATATGACAAAAAATTAATAACTCAGAAACAAATTGAGATATAGCTTTCAAACAAATTGCATTTAAAAGTACATTTTTTTTCTCTATACGACGGTGTAAAAAGTAATATTGCGGGATGTTTAAAAGTTTAAGAATGAAATTCCATTTAAAGTTGGTCCAGGAATATTAATGTGTAATCCATGGCGTATGTAATGTATGACCAGCTCCATAGAAGTTAAAAAATTTACAGTACCGAAAAATGTAATCCATGGCGTACGTAATGTATGAAATTTCATTTAAAATTGGTCCAGGAATATTAATGTTTAATCCATGGCGTACGTAGTGTATGACCAGCTCCGTAGAAGTTTCAAAATTTACAGTACCGAAAATTGTAAAACTGAAATTTCTTTTAAAATTTGTTCATGATGGGTCCAGGAATGTTAATGTTTAATTCATGGCGTACGTAATGTATGATCAACTGCGCGCGATATTTTATGTCTTAAATTTTAGACTTCGAAAAAATCATTTTCCAAATGGACGTTGTAATTTGTTAAATTGCTTTTATTTTATTCTTTCTGTTTTCGGAGTAAATTACTGTTTCCCCTTACAAATTGCTATCTACTTTATTACATAATACTGCTACAAGAGTGAAAAGAAAACTTTCCTCTGCTCTCATAATGGTTCGTAAAAGGGTCCTTTTGTGACTGATGAAAAAAGGTTTTTTAAATGCGTTGCATTATCTCCTTTTTTATTGTGTATTTAAGTAGTGTCTTTCGTTGATATTACAAGACAAGCCTTTATTGTTTTATGTTAAAAATATTTGGAAAAAAAAACCTTTATTCAAAACAAACTTTAAAATAGCTTAAGCATTAACTTATTTAAGATAATGCAAATAACTTCCTCATTTAGTTTTTGAACCAAATAAGGAATTTTTTTTTTTTACAGAAGTCGACTTTTAGAACTTTCAACTATATAGGGGAGATGGGGGTACATGTGAACAGTTCGCATAAACATAGCTTTTTCTTATAATTGGATTAATTCTTATAAATAAAAACTAGTCAGTATAGTAAACAGAACTTTCTTTTACACATAGTAATTTTTTTCAAATCAACTGTATAGTTTTTCTTACCTTTTTTAATTGTTTTATAAATTCAAAAATTGTTCACATGTGCCCCATCAGCGGGGTAGTTGTGAACACTCGTGGGGCACATGTGAACAGAAGGTAAAAATATCCTTTGACATGCTTTTTCTCCTGTTATTAATTTCTTATCATAACCATTACTTATATTATCAGTTAAATTCACCATAAAGAAGAAAAAAAATTTTTTTTTCTAGTTTCTGAGTGATATGTTTAAACAAAAGATTTTAAAATGAAACTAAATATATACAAAGCTGTTCTGACACCATACCCAAGAATTATATTAGTTATCAATTTGAAAATTTTACATTTTAAAAATGTTACTGATAGCCATCCCAATTCAAATTATCATATTCATAGCTGTTGTTTGAGAGATGGAAGTAAGCCATGACTGCAAGTTTGAGACAAATGAAAATAAAAAAAAATTACAAAGTTGTTTGTCATAATACTCTTTGTATTAACAATACATAAAAAATATTGTTTAAACCGTTTACTAAAATAGTACATAACACTTACTGCATTTTAGGAAACATTGAATTTATTTAAATTATAACTGAACTCAGATGAGCTTCTTGCTCTTTGTGTACTTCCTGACAAATGTGGAAGTGGAAGTTTCAATACAATATCACTTTTTTGTATGACAGAAATGTCTACTATTTCAGGGAAATTATATGAATTGGATCTGAGATTCTTTCTCAGGAATTTAACATACATTTATCATTAGCAATTCTTTCTATTCGCCCAACAGAGAAAGTTTTTGATTTTTGTGAACTGTTCATATCTGCCCCAACTAGTCTGTTCACAAGTGCCCCGCATGGCTGCTAGTGTTAAATTGATAAATAATTAACATTTATCAATTTTAGGGAACTAAACAACTTTATCCAAAATATTCATTAGTAGTCATAGTACATGTTAAAACATTAAAATTCGAATAACTAACTAAATAAATAAACTTTATCACTTACCAAAGTTGAAACCGACATTTTACATTTGACATCTACAAACAGTGTTTTCGCTACTGAAGACAAACAAAATGTCGAAAAGCTTCAAAAAATTTTTACCATATGTCTACAGGTGCTGCCATCTTTGGTAATTTTTTTCAAATAAAAAAACTTATAATAACTATTGAAAAACTGTGATGTTCACATCTGCCCCCTGTTCACATGTGCCCCCATCTCCCCTACATATTCAAAATTACAGCTCATGCCGCCATGTAGTTTTTAGATTACACTAAAAAACTACCTATTTGCAATCTGTTTTACAATGATTACAAATGAATTTATCATAATGAGTTTCAAGTTTCAACTGTAAACAATTCATAAACTACTTGATCGAATTGCTTCCTGTGTGTTATCCTAAGGTAAAATTTACTGGAAATTCAACTATGCTGTCAAACTTAGATGTTCGCATGGGAAATTTCAGAGTTTGATAATATTTCACTATAAAATCGATCCCCTATTTTTTATAACATAATTTGAAAGAAAACATAACTTCTATTCAAATGACTAATATTGATTTTATTTGTGTGACAATTTGAAAATTATCCCATATATACTTTTTTAAGAATGACTATATCAGTATACAGGAAGTGTGTCAATAATTAACTAATTTATTTAGTTTTAATAGTTATTATTACATTAAATTGCTGTATATTGAAAAAAAGAATAGAAAAACTCGAAAATATTACAAAATTACTACCAATACTGTTTTGATAAATAAAAATGTCTCACAAGTGAAATCTTGAAAAAACAAGATAATTAGAAATTTATCTTTGAAAAGTAAATAATTAATATTATTAAAGTTTCAACATAAAAACATTTTTTAAACCAAAACGCAGGAAGTATATAGATAAAAATAAAAATTCTGATTTCAATTTTATAGAAGAAACTAAACGATAAATTTATATTTCATTGACAAATTTAAACTTTAGAAGAAGAACTTTAAAGCAGTTCAATTTTTAATTATAGAATAGTCCATTTTTATGGTGAATATAGCATTTATTATTAATAATACACTGCCTTTACTGCACTATAATAATTTTAAAATATTCTATTTAATGTAATAAAATGTTGTTTAAAATGAAATAGAAATTTATGATAATCGCTTTTAGAAATCAATTTTTGTTGAAAAAATTATGTATACATTCATATGTATGTATGCACACAGGCTAAAATATTTTTAGAAGTAACTTTACTCATTACACACCCTGACGATTTCAAAGTACACTTAGAAATATCACACAGCCTGCTGCAAAGCAAACACAATTTGAATAGACAATATCCCAATGCTATTTAGCAGTGTAACAGAATGGATGATGTTACTAAGTGTACATTTAAACAGTTCGCAACTTTCCGGGTTACCCATACCAATTTCATGTAAGCAAGAAAAAGTTTTTTATGTTTTAGACTTCAAATACTTAAATGAATTTGCTGACCACCGCTTCCATGTATTCCGTAATGTATAGCTTACTTCTAACTTTACATCATCGAAGCAATATCCATCCAAGACTGACGTACTTTATCTAGTGCAGTCCACTCCCTTGAATCCAGAGACCTGTAATTCTTTAATATATAGACAGATGTAAACAATGAAATTTATAGTTAAGATTTTGTTGAAATTCGGTAAAAGTCACCATTTTCTCACTTTTCAAACAAAATTACTGTTTTGTTTTATTATTAACCCTTTCGGGACCAGTGATGCCAAATGGCATCATGACTTTCACGAATTTTTTTTATATTTAAAAATTGAATCTCGGAGGTTTTGTTTGATGTCATTCAAAAGACACTTTTTCTGTCTTTTCAGTAGTATTTTTTATTTGTTCTATAGATGGTAGCAGAGGTTCCAGAAACTGAAAAGTATTGCTTGATTTCCTTTTAAAACGTGAAGTGAAAACATGAGTGTGAAAAAAAATATTATTCCCACTTTTACTTTATTTTAAATTACAACTTTTTAAATATAAGTTGTAATATGTATGAAGTACATATTTATGTATTTGTAATTCAACATTTGTATATTTATTTCAGTAACAATGCATAGTAAATATGCATGATTCCAAATGGCATCACTGGGGCTTAATAGATAGTTACAACTTAGTTCTCTATTTTGATTTCTTATCTGATTTTGTAGTTCTTTGAAAGGAAAAATAATCCTTTACTATTTATCATGCCAAAGCGGAAAAAGGAGTTTGTATCATTAGAAAGAGCCATTTATTTACTAAGGAATGATGATTTTTCTGATACAGAAATTGAAAAATCTGACTAAGAGGACAGTGAAAGTGCACTCAATCTATCAAATGCAGATGATTGCGTGCACTATTGCAACAACTGATTGCGTGGTTGCCGAATTCAATTGTCGGCTCGTCGGCCTAACTAACTGTTCGGAGTTTTTCGTGATTGCCCAATTGTCAATATTCTTGATCTAGATACAAATGATTCAGTCGGTCCTGTTGCTATTTCTGTAGGTAATAAGTATTAGAAGTTGAAGTTGAAAATGTTGATCAATTGGAAGATAAGATTACTGAACCATTTGACACGATATTTAGAGAAACTTCTTCGTTGTCTCCTGATGAAATTTTAGTCCTTATGAGTACTTTAAATTATTTCGAGATGAATAAATTACAGATAATTTAGTGTATCAAGTGGCTGAGAGGTTCCGCTGGCAAAGCTCGTAGACGGGAAGTGCTGGTTCAGAACCAATCGCGCTCGTCGGTCTAAATGTTCGGAGTTTTCCGTGTTTTTCATCGAACCATGTATATCCTTGGGGAAATACGGGTTATGTTTCCTTAGACAGACCCCCACTGAGGGCAACCCTCCTTCGGGCATATATCTCTGGTGTAGATAATCAGCCGTCAACACCGACATCACCTTGGTGCATGAAACAAGTCTCTATTCTTCGCAAAAGCCTGAAACTTCAGTAAATACAATTATGCATGAAATGGACATTACAAAATAAATACACATTGAAAATTGAATGTATATTTTCTTTTCTTTTGATTCCAATGATGCCAAATGGCATCAGGAGCATTTCGTGTACAATTCCTATTTGGTCCTAACGATGCCAAATGGCATCGTTTAAAAAACTATTAAAAAATGTTAATTAATTTTTTTATTATATTTATGTTTATATCAGCTAAAAATAACCTTAATTCCAGAAATTCAGATTTTTCCTCTTGCAAATAAAAATGTGGGCCTGAAAGGGTTAATTATTCAAAATTCCAGTTTAGTTCTTTTTTTTTTCTCAACCAAAAAAAAAAGAATAATTAAATTAATAAAAAATATATCTCTTAACGTTTTAGAAAAACAGTCTTTCATATTAGCATAACTTGTAAGATGAATTTCCAAACATAAATGTATTAAAACAATCAATGTTTCAGGAATTTAAATCTAATCAATGATGAGTGTGCTATTGGATTTGTAAGTTCACTTTTTGCTTACAGGAGAGGATTACCGTCGTACCAAGGAAAGTATTATTTGAAAAATTTTGGTTGGGATAACTGTCCTCACGAAAATCCTCTGTGCCCAAAGGAAATCATTAAGGGTGATCTTCAGTTATATCTTGCCCTGTATTTTGTCAGTTATATCTGCTTATGCTGTATTTTTAACAGCACATATGCGCATTTGCTATTAATCTAATTTATGTAAGATTTTAAGTGATAGATATGACTTATTTTTTTTATACATGAACTAATTTTATAAGCTGGATTTTATGACCTGTTCTTTTAATTCAGTTATTTTTTTTTTACTTGATTCCTATAGACTTAACCAGATGGCACTACCGCTGCTGTGAATTTTCCGTATAGCCTGCAAAGCGACTGTTTTTGTCGTTTTTATTTATTTATTTTATTATTACTTTTCTTATAAATTTAATAAGGGACGACGATAGACTTTTAGACGACGATAAGTATCCTTCAACAAGCCCTTTTGTATTTTCGAAATGCGATTTCATTCGTGGCATATCACGCCAGAATCACAAATTCTTTGCAGCAACCCGAAAACATTCGCTCTGCCGACCCTGGGAACAGCCATTTTCCTTTATTTTCGGTACAAAAAGGACCTTTAAGACTTTTACTTGATCTTTAAAAGAGATGGGAAATAGGGTAAATATTTGTAGTTCTTTTCTTTTCTTTCTAGAGGCAATTTGTCCTTGTATGAAAACGAGATTTCTGATAATTTCCCGCAAAATACAGGGAAGATATTTTGCTGGTGAAACCGCTCTTTGATAAGCCTAAAAATAACATTTACTGTGCACTGATTTGTCTAACAAATAGTTAAGATGAGATATATTTGAAGCATGTGTTGATCGTTCGTATAAAATGCAAAATTTTTATCCTGTATATAATAAAAATGGTTCATTGTATACAAACGAAATGATATGATGGCATCATGACTTTCACGAATTTTTTTTATATTTAAAAATTGAATCTCGGAGGTTTTGTTTGATGTCATTCCAAAGACACTTTTTCTGTCTTTTCAGTAGTATTTTTTATTTGTTCTATAGATGGTAGCAGAGGTTCCAGAAACTGAAAAGTATTGCTTGATTTCCTTTTAAAACGTGAAGTGAAAACATGAGTGTGAAAAAAAATATTATTCCCACTTTTACTTTATTTTAAATTACAACTTTTTAAATATAAGTTGTAATATGTATGAAGTACATATTTATGTATTTGTAATTCAACATTTGTATATTTATTTCAGTAACAATGCATAGTAAATATGCATGATTCCAAATGGCATCACTGGGGCTTAATAGATAGTTACAACTTAGTTCTCTATTTTGATTTCTTATCTGATTTTGTAGTTCTTTGAAAGGAAAAATAATCCTTTACTATTTATCATGCCAAAGCGGAAAAAGGAGTTTGTATCATTAGAAAGAGCCATTTATTTACTAAGGAATGATGATTTTTCTGATACAGAAATTGAAAAATCTGACTAAGAGGACAGTGAAAGTGCACTCAATCTATCAAATGCAGATGATTGCGTGCACTATTGCAACAACTGATTGCGTGGTTGCCGAATTCAATTGTCGGCTCGTCGGCCTAACTAACTGTTCGGAGTTTTTCGTGATTGCCCAATTGTCAATATTCTTGATCTAGATACAAATGATTGAAAATATGATATGAAAATATTCTAATTTGTTCTTATCATTTTCGGTCAAGTAATTTCATGAGAAGTTTAGTATCGGAATTTTTGTGTTCCGTTTCTGCTAAATAAAACATGAACGAATTGTGAAAAAAAAAACTCCTTTCAGTTTAAAAAAGAAACCTAGCTTACAGATGGAATTATTATTATAATTGAACTAGTTCATCTTCGAGCTTACAAAATACAGGGTGATCAATTTAAAAGAGTACCCGTTGGTTTTTCGTATTACCCTCAAATCTGACGGATGTGGCAACTATTCTAACACTGAAGTATAATTGTTTGAATCTTGTTTAAGTGTGGCAGACAATTTCCAACACTGTTGGACTGTTACAACTTTATTTGTGAGGTAAAAGAGAAATGGAGACGCACAATGTTACTTAATCCTGCGATAATTTTATTTTTGAAAACATAATTTAATTCAAATGTTTTACATTATCATTCCTTACAGCAAATGTTCAAAACGTTCGCCACCATTTTGAATGCAAACTTGAACACGTGGAACCAAGTTTTTTGACACATTTTTGGTGTTACTGACGAGATTTCTTCTGTTATGATTTCTTTTAATTCATCGATGTTCGCGGGACTTCTCTGGAAAATCCTATCTTTGAGATACCCCACATAAAAAATCTAACGGGGTGAGGTCTGGTGACCTTGGTGGCCAGAGGCCTGTTGAAATTAAACTAACATTAAATAATTCCTTAAGCACTTCCATTGTTAGGTTTGACGTGTGTGAAAGGGCTCCGTCTTGCTGAAACCAGCAGTAAGGATCCCGTATCCCGAGTGAAGCAATAAAAGTTTGAATTATGTCCAGGTACTCTTCGGAATTGATGGTTTGGGTAAGCAAATTGGTCCTTTCTTTTTGCCTTGAGAGCGCACACCACACACAAATCTTTTGGGTGTGTAAAGACGATTCCCTTCGCTCATTCTCTTGACTCCATAGACGGAAATTTTGGCTATTTACATAGCCATCAAGGTAGGACCAAGCTTCATCTGAGAAGTAAACAGCATTAAGCATTTGAATGTTTTTGCGAATAAATCGGCGAAACCAAACACAAAAATGCAGTCCGTTTCCTTAATCACTTGGACGCAATTATTACACGGACTGTAAATGCTACGGATAAAATTTCAAATGGTGTCGTACAGCCTGATACGCTGAACCATAGGATATCCCTCGCTCCAAATGTAATTTTCGTATGGACTTACCTGGGGTTTGTACCAATGGAATTTTGATGTTATAAAGCTTTTCCAGTTTTAACACAGCTCGAATTCGCTGTTTATCCACATTCATGACACTGCCTGTTGACAGAAATCTTTTAACCATTTTGAAGGTATTGGCCTTAATGGAAACTTTAAATGAAATTTCTCTTGCGTTTTATAAAATTATTTAGACGTAACGCAATTATCGTAAAAAACACGTTCTTCCACAGAATAACGAGCCATTTTCATTAAAGTCAAAAAATTAGTTCATCCAGACGATTTTTATTGTTGCTATTCATAATCTTACGAAATGAGTTTTCAAAAATGAAAAAATAAAAACGTTGAAAGAAGCAGACGATTAACTCAAAACATTTGCGCAGATTTGGATTAAAAATTAGTAATGATGTTCACGCGAATGTATGTTTTAAAAAATGAGTTTTCGCATTTAGAAAGTGAAAAGGAGATACCCGCATATTAAATATAGACATATTAAATAAGTAATGATATTGAAAGTCTTGCTACATATATTATAGATGTGAATAATACAAAAAACAAACAGAAGAAAAATGTGAGAAAACTTGCGCAACAATCCAAATAAGGTAGTCTACCATTCTGTTCCATTTGAAGTATAATTTAATTTTAGAAACAAGGTTAATAGTCTGGGCAAAGAAGTTATTGAGTAAAGTATTTGTATGTTGCCGTACGAGGAAAATAACATTTTCGTATCTGATCCATGTATGGGGAATCCAATTTATTATATATATCTATTTCTAGAGATCGTAATTTAAATTCAGCTACAATAGAGCCCCGATGGGTTCCCTTATATTAGGACTTTTAGCTGAATTTATATTACGACCTCTAGAAACGGATACGTATAAAAAATGGTTTATACCCCGCATAGATGGATCAAATATGTAGATGATATTTTCATCATATGGCAACATACCAATACTTTACTCAAAAACTTCTTAGGCCAGATCAATAAGTTATTCTAAAAGTAAATTTACATTGGAAATGAAAAATAATAGTATACTACCATGTTTAGATGTATTATTAATCAAAACAGACCATGGAATGGAATGTACCTGTTTACAGAAAACCCATAGTCAATCAATCCACTATCCTTAAGTATCTTTTTCTTGGAAAGTTAGTTCTTCACTTTAGAAAGCATTTCTCGTTCAAATTTTATTAGTGATAAATTAAGACTGAAATTTCGTCAAATAACAGTTTATATTTACTACATACAAGCAGCATTTAAATTAAAATTATTATGCGACAACTGCCACGATTCACCGAAGATTGTTATTTCGACTGAAATATGTAAACATTACAAAATCGAAAGGAGATAAACAATTTCGTTGAAATAAGCATAAAAAGACATTTTTCAATTAAAAAATATGAAAATCCATATTTTCTAATGAATGATATTTTTAACAGAATAGTTATTATTATTTTTTACATTTTCATTCTCAGGAATTTGGTATGCAAATTTGTTGATTTGACAAATCAAGCTTGTCGATATCATAATATAAGATATCCAACCTTCGTTTTTAATATGTTCCTGTTTAGTTAACGCATTCTGATAAATACTGCTTTATAAACTTCAATATTGGATGAGAAAAAACTTTTTTTCTTTTTCAAAATGAAAATTTTATTAGCATAAGAAAAAAGATTTTTCATATCAAATATTAACATTTATAAAATAATGCTTGTTACAATTTGTTTGCTAAACAAGAACATCTGAAAAAAAAAGTTTTAAAGCTTGTAGTATATGTACAAGCTTGATTTGTCAAGTCAATAAATTTGCATTAAACTTGATAGTGCAAGCTTGATTTGTCACGTGAACAAATTTGCATTAAACTTGATAGTGCAAGCTTGATTTGTCACGTCAACAAATTTGCTTTAAACTTGACAATGCAAGCTTGATGCAAGTCCAAACACTCAATTTTACACTTGACCACCTTACTTTAAACAAAACTTTCATTAAACTTGACAGATCAAACTTGGAAGATTGATGCAAGTTTGGATCAAGCATTCGAGTTTACACCGCAAACTTGATGTATGTTTGCTGGGTGAAATTTACAGTAAGCTAGACAAACACGCATGAATCAAGTTTGCCAAGTCAAGTTAAAACCTAGTTGGGCAAATGTAAACTTGAATGCTTGATTCGAACTTGGGTTTTTAATCTGTAATGTTTAATGCAAGCTTGTTGACTTTGCAATTCAAGCTTACAGATTCTTTGATGAATGCTTTTTGTGCTGCCTGGGAAACTATTTGAAGGAATGTCCCTCCGTTTCGTATCGGAAGGTCAAATTTACGGATGAATCCAAATAAAGTGTCAAACTAAGTGTTAATATGGGGAATTTCAAAGTTTGATATAGTTTCTCATGCAGACAGAGAGGTCTGAGAGGGCAGGGCCGGACATGGCCCAGCAAACATTCAAACGGGCCGAGGCATAAAAAAAATTAAACTGGCCCACCAGGTCGATCAAAAAATAAATAAGCGGGCCGACATGCCCGATGTAAAAACTTTAAAGTACCAAACTAAACCGATGAAATGTGGTCAGCTTTTACTGGACAAAACTGGGGCCAGGTTAAGTACGTTTAAAATGCACTGAACGAGGCGATGCTAGTTTGACAACATCAGTGCAGAAATATAACATATCCAGCATAGTGATCGGCATTAAAGTTATATCGTGTCTGAGCCAGGACTTGACTTTTTTTAGCATACTCAGTATGGACCCAGATCAGGCTTTAATTTTTTCTGCATACACGGGCCAGGCCGGAGCTGTACTTAATTGTTCTCAGAACGCGTTGTGCAAGCAATATGTTTTGTACAAATAGTAACAGCGATAATGAACTAAATTATTAAAATATAACGATAAATTACAGAAAAATGTTATGAAAAATCTCCTTTTTCATTATACCGCTACAAAAGTTATGCATATATTTTCTTTTTTTCTGAACTACATTAATATTTTAGCAAACTTCTTTCTGAATGCAAGAGTCAAAGAGTTTAAGTGATCAGTAATGCTGCCAGTATGTACGCTCTGGCTTGAGAACATATAGTAATCCAAAATATACTGTAAAATTTTAACATAAATATGAATGAAATATTTTTTAAACGAGTCTTAATTGTAAGATGAGATAAATCGTAAATTTTCTTAGAAATTGAGTCAGCCAAGTCCAATTTGACTTATTTTTGCACGTGCCGGATGGTGAACAGCAAAAATATTGGTCATGGGTCGAACTTTTAGCTTTTACATCGGACCGGACCAAGTTAGCTTTCGTTTGGGTCGGGCCCGTGGAGATCTGTTGAGAATTCCTAAACCTTTTTAAAAATAAATTGAAAAAATAACTCCAATCGAATGGCCATTTTTCGATTTTGTTTTTTTCTATGACAATTTGATGATAAAAATGTATGGCGTGTTGCATTTTAATTTACAGGACAGTACATTATACTGCTATAAAATTTCAGTCATATAAAATCCCTTTGTTATTTTAAAATATTTTTCCTTTATTCAAAATATAAGTGTAAATAAGAAAAATCGGGCATACATGATTTCCATAAGAGTTAATACAGTGATATCCTTTTTTTTCTAGTCTGCATCATTGTTTGAAAAAAAGAGCCAATCAAATTCTAAACAGATAGGCAATTTGGATTTCAATATCGGGTACTATAAAATTGGGTACTAGGAACAAGGTTTCAGAGGGAGGAGGGAGTAAATATGCATTTGCATAAACGGATAATTTTAGAAGTTATTAATAAGAATTAAATTCAATATCTTAAATTTAATTTTTAGTTCAGCTTAAAGTAATTTTTATTTATTCAGAAATACATTTTTATTTAATAGTTGATAGTGTTCATTATTTCTATGCAAAATACTCTGAATAGAAAATTAAAGTAACAACCACGTGGGTGGTTCAATAATTATTGTCCCTAATGCATATAAAATATTTGTATTGCGATGGTTGATGTGGAATATCGAAGCCTAACCTCTTAAATCTCTATATGCTCAATTTCAGAACCGTAGCTCCTATATTAACATATTTTTGGAGGGAGGGGTTAAGTTTAAAAAGATCTATTTTTGGGGGAGTTTTTAAGGAGGGGGTGAGGGTGAAATGCTGGTTTGCAGCTTATAATGCTAGATTTGTGACAGTGGATAAGATGTGGCTACATTACTATGATCCTGAGTTAAAACGACAGTAGTTACGTCTCATCCACTGTCATAAATCTAACCCCAAAAGCTAAAAATCAGCCTTTCCCTCCTCCTCCAAAACTATGTGAATATAGCAGCTACGGTTATGAAATTGATCATATAGGCATCTGAGACATTAGGCTTCGATATTACACAACAACCATCGCAGTACAAACATTTTATATGCACTAGAGACAATAATTATTGAACCACCCTCGTATAAAATGTACTTTATGTTAATTCTATTACGTGAAAATAAATAGAAGGTTGTAGGTTGGCAACTCAATATGATCGCATCAAGAGTATTCACCTTCACTACATGTTGTGCATATCTCTAAAAAGTTGAAAAAAGGTACAAAAAATTCCTCTTAACCCGCTTAATAACACATTTTCTGTATTTTTATTTAATTCTATTTTTAAACAGAAATCGGATATTTTGCATTTTAAAGACATGTCATAATAAAGATCTTTTTAAAGTTCCGTGTTCATAGCTGCAAAATCAGCCGAGTTATACGAGGTTTCATACTTCTATTAGCTTTCGGTCAATGTACGTAGTATTTAGACAAAAATATGCAAATTTAACTTTACATTTGTCTTTTGAGTTATAGAAAAAAATGGAATCAATTTTCTACACCAAGGCAGACAGAAGTATTGCCTAATAGATGACATTATATTTCACACTAAGTTATTTTGTTGAAGCTTCTGTTCAAAGATCCTATTTATTGTATTAAAATATCAAGTTGCATTCTCTTTAAGTGGAATGTTTCCGTGAGACGATTATATCGACCGTGAATCTTGAAAAAGACTGCTTTAAAACAAAATAAATGTATAGAAATATTTTGAGAAGTTTATTTTTCATTTCAATTGTACATAAAATTATAATTTAAACATTAAAAGTTTTTTTTAATTAAAATAGTTGTATGTAACTGGAAATATTCCAATACTCATACAAGAAAAAATTCTTATGGTTTGATTAGTATATTAAAAAATGTTAACCCATCCAATTTTTCTATGTTATCTCTTGATATGAAATCATTAATTACTATTGTTACGATTAAAGGTGGTCTTTCTTGTTTGGAAACAATATTACAAAAATTTCATTACTCTGATATTGAAGTTAATGATTTTGTCAATTTAACTAAAATTTGCATCACTCAAACTACGTTTGAATTTTATAATAAAATTTTCAAACAATCTAAAAGTTTAAGTATGGGTAATCATTTATCAGCAATTCTTTGTGACATTTATATATATTATTTCGAGGAAAAATTATGGAACCTGTGAAATTTTAAATGTTGTATGCGCTATGTTGACGACACTTCTGTTTTAGTTGATGATCCTTTTTATATTTCCACCATCCATCAAACTGTCAATTCTATCGACCCACATATTCAGTTTACTTTTGAGTTAGAAAATTGTAAAAAAGTACTTTTCCTTGATGTTTTAATTACCAAATGTGATTCTTTTTTCAAAATCTGTGTTTATAGAAAACCTTTTTCTGTCTCTAATACAACCCATGGTCTCTCAAATCATCCAGCTAACCAGAAAATCGGTGATTTCTACACATGTGTAAATCATGCACTCAAAATTCGTTCTTTACTCTAAATTCCTTAAAGTTGAACTTAATTACTTAAACTCTGTTGCTGTCAAAAGAGATTTCAATCCTTCTGTTATTAATAATGCTGTGAAGAAGTTCAATAGACCGTCTAGCAAATCTACTTTTTCTAAATATGTGAAAAGCAAATATGATAATTTGATTGTTCCGTCATTTTATTTTCCTTAAAATTTTAACATGTTTCAACATCATATATAAACCTGTAAATAAATTCAAATTCCCCTCAACTTACTTTCTGGTTCCTCACGTTTGTAAATGGGGAATTTATAATGTTCTTTGAAAATGTTGTCATTTATCTTATATTGATGAAACTAAAAGAAATCTCGAAACCCACTTAAAAGAACACCCTCGTTATGAGACGCTCAAAATAGTTGCAAATAGTAACATTTTAGTAGCAAGTGGCAGCCCTGCAAATATCAATTTCATCACCTAAACGAGACAAAATTTCATTCAAATAAAACTTATGTAGCATAAGAAATAAAACAGCTGAAAACAAACATCAGAATATGTGCAAACGATGATCGGTCATCTGGCGGCTTCCGTATCTGAATCCTGCGAGCAAATCAGAATGGCTCTGAAGTATGCTAGAACAGAAGTCTAGTCGAAATAGAATACAGAAATGTCACAAAATTATTATTATTATTTTGAAATGTAAAAATACAGAATGAAAGTGAAATCCATTTTAAATAATGTTTGATTAAAAAATATATACACGACTCTGCAACGTAAACAGGATTCCATGCGAAAAGAACATTTGATTGAGTGACTGATAATTAGGATATTTAAACATAATTTTAAATTAGGACTAAATAACAGAGCAATTCTTGTCTTACCTTAAAAATATATAAAACAACAGTGAAGGTCTTCGATATATTTTCTGCACATCTCACATTTTCATAAACATGGATTAATAATTGCTTCTTGGACGGAGGGTGTGTAAGTAAATGAATAACAAATAGTTTGCATTACTTAATATACAGAAAGCATATTTTAGTGCACTTAAGAAAGCCACACTAATTCCATTCAATAAATTCTTGAAATAGCTTAAACAATACCGCAAACAACTTTGTAACACAGTAAATAATGTATTAGAATATAAAAATAGAATATAATTATTTGGTACTACTTAGTTATCCCGTCGACCAATTTCGCCAAATTATACAAATTGGCGTAGTTTTTATTTTAAATAACGAAAGAACAAAGAAATTAGCATACAATTAATAAAAATACAAAAAAAAGTCGAAATAAATGTCACTTGATGAAGTAAACACGTGTAACTTGCTTAAAGTCAAGTGAATGTGACATTTACGATCAATCATTATTGGCATTTGATCTTATAGTTTTTGGTCGACGGGATAACCAAAAAGTACCAATTATTAAGAGTGTCTCTCTGAACAAACCATAAATACTACACAATTGATTTTCAATAATGAATGTGCAATAGTAAATCTCAGTGACATATACCAATTACACGGAAGTCTAAGTAATTCACGAGAGTTATACCACAGACATATGGGAGAAAATTCAAAGTCTTAATTACTTTTAAAGTATGTCAGAAAGCTTTAAAAAGAGACTGAATTGGATGAAGAAGAAAATTTCTAAAAAAATTTCTAAAAAAATTTTACCAACATTTATGGACATTTAAAAATTTTATTAGATTCTTATTCCTTTATGAAATAGAAATAAGTGTATTAAATAGATAAGCAGTTTTTTCGACAATTAATTATGCTTTATTTCGATATTACAGAGGATTCGGGGGTAGCAACCCTTTAAAGAAAAACATTTGTCAGTTAGTAAGAAAGTCAGTTTTACATTAAAAAAATTCACTGTATGAAATCCTTTTTAACACAAGTCTCTTAACTGAAATATCCTCAATCATGAGAGAATGTTATAAACCTTTAAATCTATATTATGTAAAGATAAAAAAGAAAACTGTAACATTTTTGAAAGAATATAAAGCAAGATTAAAATAAAAATGAGTTTGCCATATCTGATGTTGACAGTGAGTGCTTCATTTTTTAGTGCCTAATGTTTGACATGAAATGCCACTTTCATAATACTGAAATATGCCATGGCTTCTATTAAAAAATTAGTTTAACAGAAAATAACAAATTAACACTTAAATTTCAATTTTTATTTTTTATCTCACACAAAAAGGTTTCTTAACAGAATTAACATATGCCTGCTTAAATAAATGTTCTGAAAGCATTTTTTGTTACATATTTCACAGAGAAAAGATTTCTCACCAGTATGAATTAATAAATGCCTGCTTAAATCATCCTTTCTAGAGAATGTCTTGTTCCATATCTCACACAGAAAAGATTACTCACCTGTATGAATTAACAAATGCTGTCTTAAATGGCTCTTACGTGAGAATTTCTTGTTGCATATCTCACATACAAAAGGTTTCTCACCAGTATGAATTAACAGATGCTTACTTAAATCACCCTTTCTAGAGAATTTCTTGTTGCATATCTCACATACAATAGGTTCCTCACCAGTATGATATAAAAGATGCTGCCTTAACGCATTCTTTTGAGAGAATTTCTTGTTGCACATCTCACATGCAAAAGTTTTCTCACCAGTGTGAATTAATAAGTGCGTACTTATTAAGATGATTACTTATTAAGTACTTATTAAGAGATGCTTATGAGAAAATTTCTTGTTGCATATCTCACAAAAGGTTTCTCACCAGTATGAATGAACATATGCTTACTTAAATCACCCTTTTGAGAGAATTTCTTGTTGCATATTTCACATGCAAAAGGGTTTTCACCAGTATGAATTAATAGGTGTCTACTTAAGTGATGCTTACGAGAGAATTTCTTGTTGCATATTTCACAAGCAAAAGGTTTTTCACCAGTATGAATTAATAGGTGCGTACTTAAGTGATACTTATGAGGGAATTTCTTGTTGCATATCAAACATACAAAAGGTTTCTCACCAGTATGAATTAACATATGCTTACTTAAATCACCCTTTTGAGAGAATTTCTTGTCGCATATCTCACATACAATAGGTTTCTCACCAGTATGATATAAAAGATGCTGCCTTAACGTATTCTTTCGAGAGAATTTCTTGTTGCACATCTCACATGAAAAAGGCTTCTCACCAGTATGAATTAATAAGTGCGTACTTAAGTGATACTTATGAGAGAATTTCTTGTTGCATATCTCACATACAAAAGGTTTCTCACCAGTATGAATTAACATATGCTTACTTAAATCACCCTTTCGAGAGAATTTCTTGTAGCATATTTCACATGCAAAAGGTTTTTCACCAGTATGAATTAATAGGTGTCTACTTAAGTTATGCTTACGAGAGAATTTCTTGTTGCATATTTCACAAGCAAAAGGTTTTTCACCAGTATGAATTAATAGGTGCGTACTTAAGGTCTGCTTATGAGAGAATTTCTTGTTGCATATCTCACATACAAAAAGTTTCTCACCAGTATGAATTAACATATGCTTACTTAAACCACCCTTTTGAGAGAATTTCTTGTTGCATATTTCACATGCAAAAGGTTTTTCACTAGATTGAATTAACATATGCTTACTTAAATCATCCTTTTGAGAAAATTTCTTGTTGCATATTTCACATGCAAAAGGTTTTTCACCAGTATGAATTAATAGGTGCGTACTTAAGTTGTGCTTACCAGAGAATTTCTTGTTGCATATTTCACATGCAAAAGGTTTTTCACCAGTATGAATTAATAGGTGCGTACTTAAGTTGCGCTTACCAGAGAATTTCTTGTTGCATATTTCACATGCAAAAGGTTTTTCACCAGTATGAATTAATAGGTGTGTACTTAAGTGATGCTTACGAGAGAATTCCTTGTTGCATATCTCACATACAAAAGGTTTCTCACCAGTATGAATTAACAGATGTCTACTTAAATCATCCTTTCTAGATAATTTCTTGTTGCATATCTCACATACAATAGATTTCTCACCAGTATGACATAAAAGATGCCGTCTTAACGTATTCTTTTGAGAGAATTTCTTGTTGCATATCTCACATACAAAAGGTTTCTCACCAGTATGAATTAACATATGCTTACTTAAATCACCCTTTTGAGAGAATTTTTTGTTGCATATTTCACATGCAAAAGGTTTTTCACTAGTATGAATTAATAGGTGTGTACTTAAGTGATGCTTACGAGAGAATTCCTTGTTGCATATCTTACATACAAAAGATTTCTCACCAGTATGAATTAACAGATGCTTTGTTAAATTACCCATTTGAGAGAACTGTTTTTCTGCATATATCACATGCAAAAAGTTTTTCACCAGTATGAATTATCAGGTGCTGGTTTAAATGGCTCGTTTGAGAGAATTTGTTATTGCATATGTCACATACAAAATATTTCTCACCTTAATGGATTAACAGATGCTGGCTCAAAGGGCTCTTAAATTAGAATTTCTTGTTGCATATATCACATACAAAAGATTTCTCAACAGTATGAATTAAAAGAGAAAATTTTCTGTTGCCTATCTTGCACAAAAATGGTTCTTCACCCGTATGCATTAACAGATGAGTACATAAATTACTCACTGGGGAGAAATTCTTGCGTACCTCACAAAGAAACTTTTTTTTTGTTGTGAGTCAGAAGCTGCTTTTCCAAATAGCTCTCAAAGAAATATTTTGTTGAATATATTACACTTAACAGATTTTTTTGAGTGATGTGCCGTGTATCTACATTAAAGGCTTTCTGCATCTGCAATAAAATAAAATTTAATCAATCACTTTTTACGATTCAACAAAAAAGCAATTAACAAGAAAATAAACTTATCATGAAAAATCAAAATCAATGTAAAAAAGGAACTGAAATAAGCCATAGTATTAAAAACGACAGTAGACTCCCAATTATCTGAGGTTGTGAGGTACCGAAGATGTGTCAGATGCCTTTCCTAACAGTATAAAGATTAAATTATAAATAAAATAAATAGCAACAGTTTTAAAATAAATAACTTATGATAAATAAAAGATAAAGCATATTCAAGTAGAAAATTCTATAGTTTCATATAATTTACAAAATAGATACATTTCACAAGGAATGGACGAATTATATTTTTGGCAGTGGAATTCCAATATACGCATGTGCATAGTCAGAAATTCTCCAGATTCAGACTTTTTTTTTTAAATCTAATATTAAGGATTATTGCTATAACTTTCAGTATTATTTTATATAATTTACACTGTAAATAAATAATATAACGATGTTTTAATCATTTGTTAGCATTTTTATCATGCTTAAAGCTCCATATAATTAATTATAGGTATAGAAACATGCATTTTCTAGTGCAATTTAGAAATACAACTACGAACATTCTTTAATTTGTCCATGCAAATTGAATAATGAAATGTGTGAAGGGTGTGATTAAACCGCGTTATAAAAGTTTATTCTATAATGGAGTCAGTAGAAAGTATAATAGTTACACAAGAACATCAGATGAGAGGAGAAAATTACACAAATAGCAATATTTTATTGAAATACAGATGAATCAATAAAACTGTTTATATGTTTAAAAAAAACAATATTTAATATAGTGCTGTTACAGTTACAATGCATCATCTGGAAAAATCATAAAAAAGCCTGTTTAATAGAAACATTGCAAAATTTACTATGGAAGTACAGAAATAGATTTGGAACAACTAATTTATTTTAGCTACTTTAAGGGGACAAGGGACCATAAAATATTTTTTTTTTTTGTAAATTTCACCTTAAATATTATTCAAGGGTACATTATATGCATTATGGCATGCATTTATCACAAAAAAAAAATTATTTTTGAGAAAAAAGGGAATTTTACGCGTTGTCTTAGAAGTCTTCGAAATGGCCCCTGCATTTTCCATATCAATGAAAATCCCCAATATTTTTTATAAAAGTTTGGTTTATATATATAAACAAAATAGAGCATCGAATTTTATATATTTGAATTTAAAGGTAAAAAATTTTTTTTTGAAAAATTTTGAAATTTTTTTGAAAAAACTTCAAAATTTCAATTTTTTTCAATTTTTTCTTTATTTTTTGTAAATTTTATCTTAAATATTATTCAAAGGTAAAAATTTTATTTTTGAAAAAAAAAAATGGAATTTTACGCATTGTCTTAGAAATCTTCGAAATGCCCCCTGCGCGTCCCATATCAATGAAAATCCCCCAATATTTTTTTTATAAAAGTTTGATTTATATATATAAATAAAATAGAGCATCGAATTTTATATATTTGAATTTAAAGATAAAAAAAATTAAAAATTAAATATTTTGAAATTTTTTCGAAAAAAATTAAAAAAATTTTCAATTTTTTTTTTATTTTTTGTAAATTTTACCTTAAATATTATTCAGGGGTACATTATATGCATTATGGCATGCATTTAGCACAAAAAAAAAATTATTTTTGAGAAAAAAATGGAATTTTACGTGTCGTCTTAAAAATCTTCGAAATGCCCCCTGCGCATCCCATATCAATGAAAATCCCCAATATATTTTTTTTAAAGTTTGTTTTTTATATATAAATAAAATAGAGCATCAAATTTTATATATTTGAATTTAAAAGTTAAAAAAATTAAAAAATTGAAAATTTTTCGAAAAAATTTCAAAATTTTTAATTTTTTTTTACCTTTAAATTCAAATATATAAAATTCGATGCTCTATTTTATTTATATATATAAAACAAACTTTTATAAAAAATATTGGGGATTTTCATTCATATGGTAGATGCAGGGGCATTTCGAATATTTCTAAGACGACGCGTAAAATTCCCTTTTTTCTCAAAACAAATTAAAAAAAATTTTTGTGATAAGTGCATGCCATAATGCATATAATGTACCCTTGAGTAATATTTAGGTGAAATTTACAAAAAATAAAAAAAATTATTTTTAAGGATTTTAAGGTCCTTTGTCCCAAAGCATTGCATGTCACAGGTTAGTCTAAAATTTCCCAGATTTAAACTTCTTAATTTTTTCAAGTCAGCCTTAAAATAAAGAAATTTTCATTTTTTACAATACTACTTTGATGCATGGTCATTATGAAATTAAAATGGATAAGAAAAAAAAAGAATCACACTAAAATACACTTAAATAGGATCATGTAAACATAAATAAGTTATAACAGATGTAAACTGGGGCAAAATAACTGTGATGAAACAACTGGGCGAAAAATGCCCGGACCAGGATTCTAACCAGGGATCTTTTTTAGGGTCGGCTTATATGCTAACTAACATATATGCGAGTATATACGGTATTCTTATATGTACAGAATGCTAATAGTATTTATTTCTATTAATTAAGAGATTTCATTTTTCTTAAGGTAACGTAAAAAATACTTTATACATGGGTGTTTTAATGACAATATTTATAGACTCAAAATTACCGAATTTATAAAATGCAATAGATTCCCTCAACTCCACACATCTTGAAACTAAGGGTTGTGCGGTTTTTAGAATTTTGTGAATTTCTGGCCACTGTTTTGTTTAAATTTTTTAAAACAGCAATTTGAATGTACTTAAGTATTGAAAATTATAATGAATGCTTAAAATAAAGTAAATTATTAAAACAAGTAAAATATTAAAATAATTTAATAATTAATTAATAATTACATAAAATAATAAAAATTTAGCTTTAAAAGCATAATAAAATTTTTGTATGATTTCTACTTTTTGGATTATTGACAAACTAACGTGTTTCCTTTTCATGTCTTTTTTCCTTAGAAATATTGGAATTAACCATATTAGGCAGAATTACATACGAAATCACGAAAACATAAAAAATCATTTTAGATTAAAACCAGAACGAATGCAATAAAGTAAACATCAACGATATGGCTTCAACAGTTACAGTTGCAGGTATTGTGCAACAGCTAATGTTGCACCATATTTTAAACATAGATAAGAATATAATTTACACCATAATTATAAAATAACGAAATTTTATGTCATGATTAACCAGATTTAATAAACACAAAAGCTTCATTGATTAAAAAATGTCTTGGAAAAAAGATTGTGATCGTCATTAGTATTGGCGGCATATTGATTTTTTCAGAAATAAATTAATATTTTCTTTATAAAAAATATTGAGTTCGGTCATATTAAAGAGATTTAATATTAAAATGCGTTTGTAATATTGACATGTAAAAATAAAAATTGAGAAACAGGGAAACGAATGCAAGAAACAAAAACGATTACAGTTTACACAGAAGAATATTGTGACCTACAATATGGCAAATTTTTGCTATAGATACGCTAATTTACATCAAAATCAAAAGTAACAATTTTATTTAGTAATTAACCAGCTGTAACAACCAAAAATGCAAGATTAATAAAAAAAATTGTAAAAAAACATTGAGATGGCCTATTATTTGAGCGACATCTTGAATTTTGTTCCTGAAACTTAACTTTTTAAGTTTCACTGTTTACATTTAAAAAAAATACACAGATTTAAGGGAGTCTACTGTATATTCCAGATAGTCACAAATACTTTGCATCAAAATTCCTTATATTTCCCCCCCGCCCATACATATGTATATTTTTACCTCTCGACAGTGGACAATTGCCGCGCTTCTGATATGTCCATTATTAAGATGATTTACTGTACATTTTCTCATCTTTGAAGTATAATGGGAATGAGGTTTTTTTTAGTCCAAATTTGGCAACAAATTGTAATTTTGTAAACTGCAACACCTCACATGCAAAACATTAAAAAATATTTTAAAACTATTCTAGCTCCTTGATAAACATCAAACAAAAATTGCCAACATTCTGCTTATTCAGCTATCTAAACAGACAAGATTCACTCAGCAGTAGCATCTGGTCTGCCACACAGACAGCTCAACACAATATATACTGTATGTAATTGAACTCCATCAAGCAACAGATACAGAAATACTTTATTACTTTTAATTCAATCATATTGATTACTATGTCATACGCTATCGTCTGTCAAGTTGTATAAATGAACTGTACTGACTGGTTGACTGTCTAGGTAGCACAATACACAATATTATAAAGCACAATTTAAGACAAAGGTATTGGGTTTGACACAAGGTCTGGACGTTTTTTTACTCAGGTAGAAGAATATCAATATGTATGATATCTTTACCAATCAGTATAATTGAGTTAAAAATAATAAAATACGTTCATATCCAACATTTAAAGAAGCAGAAGAAATGCTACTGCCAATAAAGTTGACTAAGTGAACTACGTTGGACCAGGCAGCTCAAAAGGCAGTGCGTTGACAATTTAATCTGAAGGTCTTGGGTTCAATTTTCCGCCTGGTCCCTTTTCACTAAGTTGGAAAATTATCAATTATTTGTAAATATCTTGTCAGGTCATAAACTTAAAATGTCAACCTTAAAAAAGTGATCTCACGTAAGTGATACATAAAAATCTGCCAGTATCTATGATTTTTGCAAACGAACCAAAGCGTGTACACAGTACAGAAAAAAACTTGCTAGCAAGTGCAGAATATTGCCATCACCAATTGCTTTAAAGTACCAGACTTTATCTTTTAACACATACAGATCAGGTGTCCTATTAATAGGACAGCTATTCGTAACATATCTTTGAGTGAAATAAGGAGATTTTTTAAAATTAAAATGTATCTTTAATAAAGTTTAAAATTTTAAATATATTTTGTATACTGTTTACAAAGATGTTTGCATTCATTACTATATAAATTACAGTATTTTACAAACAAAATAATTTGTATTATTTTAAACAATAAAATTATGTTCATTATTCATAAATTACAACTAGCACTAATTTATTTTTAATATGCAGTTCCGCTTATCTATTCAAATTCAATTACGCAATAAAAAAGGATCGATAAAAAGTCATTTGAATGAAAAAGACGTGTTTATTCAGTTTAAAATTAGTCACAGTGATTTTAAATTTAACAAAAGCATAATAACATTTATCTAAAAGGAAGTGAATAAATATTGAGACAATCAAAACACTACAAAGTAAATGTTGACTCAGTATTCAAGGTGACACTATAGGATTTGAATTTCAAAAGGAATTGTTCAGATAGCTGTATTAGAGGTTTGCATGAGCCAGGGTCAATCTAGAAGCCAAAATGAACTCAATTTTCAATTCTAAGACTCGAGCCAGGCAGAGCCTTACTTTTTTTACGGCTCAGTACGGACTTTGTTATCACTCTGCCAGCCCACGCCAGAGCTTTACTTTCTACTTTGGGCCTAGAAATGGGCCAGGTGTCTTTTTTTCAGGCAGAGCCAAGCCTGGATTTCATTCTTCCTCAAGGTCTGCATAGGCTGAAATTTCCACCTCTATTAGCTGACCCAGCCTGTATGAAAATTATTAGCATGGCCCAGGTATACAACAGTACAATTTGAACAAACAATTTCTTCAAAAATTGTAAAATTAATTTGTAATGCAGCTCAAACTTTTTTTCGTTAACTAATTAAATTGTAGCGTCTAAAAAAAACTCAGTCAACTGAATGGATTGCTAGTTTTTAATTAGCCAACTGCATGCATAAAAAACCCTCTCAAAAATAGTGCTAATGAGATATAAGATAAACCAAAGAAATTCAACGGTCAACATGTAATGTTACAAAAGATTGCTAGATTATGGTATGCATCACTTGTCACAAAAGGAGGTAAATGATGCAAAGGTGGAATAAAATCCCTCAATGCTCTGTATGTCTTCTACATCTTTATTCTTAAATATTGTAAGTTTTTACAGTTGTATGCAGAGGTAAGTGCATTAGTTTCATGTAACAGTAAAACGATGCCAATCGTGAAATGTAGTACTTTTGAGTTGTGTCATTTTTCTAGTGGGTAAGGGATATCTTATATGATAAAGCAATAAAACAAAACGAACTTGGAAAGAATTTTTTTTGTCTAAATTTGTGTTAATCATTTAATGTTCCATAAACATAATCCAATATTTACACATAAGGGACATTCAAAATTTGAGGATGAAAATAAAATGCAGAAATTTTCAACTTTGGTTCAATCGATGGCGATACTTGTTCTGTCTTAGTAACCCTTAAAACTGACGTCAGCAATTGTAGCGTAGTAGGTGGTGAAAGCAAAACTTGTTTTTGATATAAAAAAGTAAATTTTGATCTTTCTTTTCTTTTTTTCTCAAAAAAAAAATAATATTGTGTTTAGCATTATAATATTTATGTTATTTAGCCCTATAAAGAATGCACTTTATATGAATACCGGTATATTTTGTTAGCTAAAATACTGTCATGCATGAATACATTTTTTATTTAGCTAGGTGGGTATGGGGTTGAAAGGGACAGTAACTGAGGAGTTGGAAGGGACATGTCCCTTTCAACCCCTCGTGTTTTATTATTGTTTAAACAAAATATTATATGTTTTGTATAACTTAAGTTATAGTTTTAGTTTTGATGTAGAAAGAATGAATTTATTACTATGTAAAACAAAAATAAGCAAATATTACAATAACATTTACCTAAAATTTTGGTATTTTTTCTTTCCAAAAATCGTCAAAAAGTCAATATGCTTCGAAAATATAAAAGGAAATTTTAGAAAAATCGAATTACTGAAGAAGAAATTATGTATGCTGTATCTGAAGAAGAGGACAAAGGAGTGTCTGTTAGATCAGCAGCTAAATCCTACGGCATTGAAAAGTCCTGTTTAGAAAGAATTTTTCTAAAATTTAAGAATGCACAAGCAAATGAATTTCAATACACCCATTTGGTGATAAAAATTTTTTTAGTGAAGGTCAATAAAAAGAGTTAGCTTCAAATTTGCTCTAAGCATCTAATATGAACTAGGGTTTAACAATTGTGCATAAATGAGTATTCAATTTCTTTGAATTCTCGAAATATGTCCCTGTCTTGGGACACAAACAAGCAAGCTGGAAATGATCGGTTCCAAGATTTTAATCAACAAAATTCATTACTTTCTCTTACGAAAGCCTATAGCTATTAGTTTAACAAGAAGTACAAGTTTCAGCAAAGCTAATGTTGATATTTTTTAAACACCTTTAGTCAGTTATGAATCGCTAAAAATTCACACTGAATATAATATATAACTGTGATGAAACAGGTTTAATGACAGAGCACAAGCCAGTGACAACAATTTTCTGACGTAACATCAGATGAACGTGGTAAACTTGTCACACTTTTGTTTCTGCATCAGCTAACTCTGTTCAAGAGTATTCGTTTTCCAAAGGAAGAATTACAAAGAGTTCATGCTCGGAGCTGCTCCATCCCAAAAGCTTGGACTTGCTCATCAAAGTTGGTGGATGACCGCAGAATTTCTTTAAAGCAGTTGTGCAGTAGCTTAATATTCTAGTTGTTCCAAAACTGATTCTACTCTTCTCTTATTTGATAATCATGAAAACAATACAAATATTAAGGTAATAAAATATACGAAAGGTAATGGAATAATTATGGTAATATTCCTGTCGCACTTTATCCACTAACTCCTGAAAAGCACCCGGAATGAATTCGAAATACATTTTTTTCAGAAAAAAAGGATTAAGGGGTCTCAGGACTCTTAAAATTAGAAAAAATGAAAAAAAGGACCATTTTCAACATTTAATATTTTAAAATGTATTTGATATTAAGACACAATTTTAAATGGGAATGAAAGATACAAGTATGTTCTTTCATTTCAAATATTTGAAAAATTGTAAGATGCAGAATTAGCATTTACAGGGGCTCCAAACTGTCAAGACATTTGACGAGCAGAAAATCGGCATAACAGCTTATGCGCACGATTACAAAATAAATTTTGCAACTAGAATAAAACTTTTGGTGACTAATTATACCTCAGATTATAATAATTACACTGAACCTAAATAACTTTGTATTTAAAGATTTTATATTTTTAATACAAAGTTGTATTTAACTAATGCAAAAATTAGAAAATTTTAACAATATAAACCCCTAAATTTTCTTTTTACAATAAAAAGGAAATTTTAGGTCCAGTTTATACAAACTAACATTAAACATATGTTTTGAAAATTTCAAGAAAAAATATTCAGAAGTTTTTGAGATATCGTGCGCGTTATGCCCACAAAACGTCATCTGGAGAAAAATGACATAAAAATTTTGGAAACACTGCTTCAGCTATTGTGCGAGTATAATTCTAAATGCCATAACTTCTGTTCTAATGGGAATTTCAAGATAACAATTATATTAAAATGTTCAGAAAACATAGAAGTTTAACATCTAAAAAAATTAAAATTTCGAAAATTTTAGAGCTTTAAGAGTCCTGAGACCCCTTAAACCACTTTGCATTTACTGATACTATTGACATGAATGATGCGAATATCAACGCTATTGTGATGAAGTTATCTAAATCCGTAACTGGTGGTGAGACAGGTAGAGCTAAGTCTTTCTTAAAATCTTTGATTTAAAGTTGTTTTTTGTCAAGTAGACCTAAACAAGTTATTTTTCTTGTTTTTGTTTTATCATATGTTGCAATATATTTTATTTTTTTATTTGTGTATTATTATCTTTTATTTTTGAATAATGTAATCGCAAATAAAAAGAAAAAAAATGTTCATAAAATTGTTTTATTTATGTGTGTCCCTTTCATCCCCCACAATGGGGTTAAAAGGGACATTTCTCCCAATTTATAAAAATGCGTACAAATTTTAAATTACTGTATTTGAGGATAAGAGGTTTTACTAGTATTAAAGCAAAAGTTTTAGACGAGAATTAGGCGCAATCATCAAAATGATATCTTTTAATGTCATTCTATTATAACCTTATAAAGACAAAATGTCCCTTTCATCCCCACTCTCCCCTATTACAGTTTTACGATTTCAAAAAAATCAATGGAAATAAAAAAAATTGCTATTCTATAACTTTGAATGGAAATAAATTATATTAAACTGTTACTGTTTCTTTTCGAAAAATTTACAGTATAAGCAGTAATTTCAATATCAAATCTATGAAATCTGAATTTTTAAGTGTCCCACTTAAAATGTATTACAAATATATATTATATTATATATATTATAGCGCTAAGTATATAACACTTCCGGAGTGAACTTATCCGGATTCCGATACATCACTTCGCTTTATCGAATTCTATTCAGCCATTTTTATAAAAAAAAAATTGAAGTAAAACTTCATAAAAGTTACATTTTTAGAAAGATTATTTAAAATAAATTAACATTTGAGAGATGACTTGCATTCAATTATGTATATATTCTGAGATAACTTCAGTTGAAATTAGATTGACAGCTCATTCTCTCTCTGCATAGTAAACAGTCGTTCGTATCGCATTCGCTGTGAACGTGTGTAGGTTTTGTTGGCGCAATCCATCGGTAGTTAAAAAAAAATTGTTTTGAAATTCTTTGAATTCTAAAGACATTGGGGAAAAAGTGAATATTTCTTATAAAATGTAATTAGAATTAATTTTACACTTTTTGTTGGTATTTTGCAATGTTTTTTTATATATAATATATATATATATCAATATGCAAATAAAAATTTGTATTTTGTAGGGAAAATAAATTTGTAATTTAATAAAAGAATTTGAGAGATAAAAATCTATTAATGCAATTAATAGTTGCAATTTACTTATGTGATATAAGATGATTTTTAATGATCAAAATTTATTACACGTTTCTTTATGATGTTTAAAAAAAATCAGGATTTAATCTGAGATAAACTTTTTAAAAGTTAAGTTATATAATTATTATTTTGGTGCCAGCTATCGGCAATTAATAAAGGCAAATAAATTTTCTGTTGAAATTGTGTTTTATTCTGCATGTTATCAACTTTGTTTGCATTACATATATAATAGCGCTAAGTCTATAACACTTCCGAAGTGAACTCATCCGGGTCTTGATAATCTTTCGTTAAAATCAGTCATTTTATTTTAGTAATCAGAGATTTAATTTTTTCAATAAAGCTGTATTCAAAAACAAGTAATATAAAAATTTTGTTTTTAAAGTCAATTCCTACTTAGGTCATCAAAGAAAAATTTAATATAATCCCTTAAGCTAATATTAGTTTTTGTTACATTAAAATATCTCAATTTGTTGATTTTCTATAAGTAGGTTTACAATGGAATTCTATGGGAATTTGGCGAAATATTAGAAATATCGCCAAGTTGGCGGCACTTTTGGCGACTCATTTTGGTCGCCAAATTTGGCGATATATCGCCAAGTTGGCGACAAACTTGGCCGTATTTGGCGACAGAACAGGGTCCCCCCTAGGGTAACCCCTTATTGAAAATACTTTCATTTACCTTCAATAACCAATGGCTGCCATTTTGTTTCCCATGCAAAACTAAAATTAATTAATTAAAATTCAATTAATTAATTAATATTTGAAAAAACTGTATTAACATCAATTGTCATCCAGTAGAAGTTCAAAAAAATTTATTTTAACTTGATAGGATGAATAATGAGTATTTAATTAATGATTGAAAATTTGAACAAGATATATAAATATATAAATAAATATATAAATAAATAATTATAGGGAGAGTGTGAACAAATAGTAGGAATTGAACAATGTTTAATTATGAATGTCTCCGATTCAGTAAAATACAGACCATCGAGCTCATTAGCAATATAGCGATCTGAACGAATCCATGCATAAAAACTTTTCTTAAAAATGACAATTTAAGGCAAGCGAAGTGTATATTAAATGCAATATTGTTAGAATTTTTATATTCGGGCTGTTTTAATTTTTTCTTCACATCCGTGAATGACTCTTATTTATTATTTTTTTCTGATTTATAAGAAATTGAAGGTTAGTGATTTGTTTAAACGGAATGAACGAAAACGAAAGTTAATTGACTATATGTTTTAAAATAGCCTTATTAGTCCTAATTTGTACGTTTTTTGTGAAATAGTTCTTCAAATTTTGTGAGTGAAGATCATTTGCATATTCTATGTCATTATTTTACTAATTCAACTAATATTTTTCTTGCAAATTAAATTTCAAAGAAAAATGGTCTGTATTTATATCTATTTTACCCCTCCTGACCCTATTAGTCAGATTAGATATAATTTATTACTTCATAATTCTTTTTATAATGCAATGGTTTATTTTTCTTTTGAAAATACAAAAACGTCATTCTGACAGGCTATCTTCTAGTAAATAAATAATTTGCCTTAAAAAATACAGAAGAAGCACATTAGGATACATAAGGATTAGCATCATGTAGAAACAATTTAATATACGTAAGATGATACATAAGAACTGTTCAACTGTTTGGAATGATTTGGTACAGCATGCAACGGCAAAATAATTTTCGAATAGGAAACTAGAGTTGCAAATCTTTTTTTTTTTTGTTAGTCAAATATACAGAATGTCTCCTTCCAATGCGAAATGAAACATGACTAATTGAAGAAATGGAAGTGGCCTCCACCTATTCTTAAATAGCCATAAACTAGGCAGTTCATATTTTAGAAATACACTGGTTTCCAAAAATTAAGGAAAAATCACAAAAAGAGCGATAACTCGTTCAAAAATTAACCTATCCGTTTAAAATTTGGATATGCTGTTAACTAAAAGATGCTGATTAAAATTACAAAATGCAAATTAGTGGCGCTGCAATCGATTGCGTTATCTGAGCGGTGCATAAAAATGCATGCTAGAGAGTACGACTGTTGGTGTCTCTGTGATTATGAGATAAGAAAACTGAAATAGCCAATTCATTAGTATGACCTCGAGGTATCATTTGTCTGCACAACTGCGATATAGAGCTATTGGAAGATTGGATGTAGGCCAAAGTCAGACAGAGGTGGCCAGATGGCTAAATGTGAGTCCTTCTGTTCTTCATAAGCTTTGGCAACGATTTCAAACCACTGGTTCGGCCTCCAGAAGGTTCAGCGAAGGACGAGCAAGAGCTATGACAATAACCGATGACCGATATTTGCGGTGATGTGTACGAACGAATAGAACAGCAACCCCCTCTCATCTTAAATCCGTCCTTGCTACAGTCACTGGAAGGTTGGTATCAACGTCTATTGTGCGTAGAAAGATTCGTGAAGGTAGTCTGTACGCGATGCAACTGGATATTTGTGTGCCGCTCACTTCGTGTCTCCGGAGGGAAGGCTTAAGTTAGGTACGTCAACTTGTCCACTGGACGGCAGATCAATGGAGGCGTGTTCTCGTCACAAATGAGTTCCAGTTTAGCATCCAAAGCGGTAGTATGCATTGTTTGATTTGGAGTGAACAGGGAACACGCTATCATCCATCAAATATTCGTAAAAGATATTCGTATGGAGGAGGCCTGTGTTTCGGATGGTATCTCTTTGGGCGGACGTACAGACCCCCATGTCTTTCCACGTGAAACTGTGAATGCTCACGTCTATAGAGATGATATTCTTGATGCTTATACCCTGTTCACACTGCGTTATCGGAACTCTCTTAAACCTCCGAACTCTCTGAGGGAGTTCCACAAACTCTCTGAGAGTGTTTCAACTTTCTTCGGGCTAGAGACAGTCACGACCATTCACTCTCGCTGGCTGTAAAGCTTCGCATTAACTGATTGGGTGTTGCGGGCGGTTTTATCTTAAGCGCATGCGCAAACAACACAGTGACGTTTACTGAGTTATCTTAAGTGAGTTTTTCCATGTGAACAGGTCTCCAATTCCGGGAGGGTACCACCTCAAAATTAAGAGAGTTCGGCGGCCTAAGATATCTTAAGTATCGTAGTGTGAACATAGTATTATGGGCACCCTTAAGCCGGTGCAATAAGTAAAGATTTCCTGTTACCAGACGATAACACTAGACCGCACAGGGTTCACATAGTAGAAGATTATCATCAGCACCAAATAACTCAGCGCATGGAATGGCCAGCGCGGTCACTGAACTTGAATCCCATTGAGCATCTTTGGGATGCTTTAGGAAGATGTGTCTCTGCTCTCAATCTCCCTCCTCAGACCCTTGCCACGCTTACAACTGCTTTACAAGAGAAATGGCTCACGCTTCCCAGAAAACGTATCGATCGCATAATTGACAGTATCACATTTCACTTTACGTTCTGTATTGCTTATAGCGGTGATCATACTTCATATTAAAGGTACTTTTCCTATACCAAACTGAGACGTTTATTTTATAATTGTATTAATTTCTGAAACACCACAATCGTCTGGTAATTTCTTTTACTGTTATTTTATACCTTATTATGTGTTGTAAATTGTGTCTGCGTTTTATTAAAATCTACTTGTAAGATTTTGAGTAATCGCAACTTTTGTTGTTTTTTCTTAATTTTTGGAAACCAGTGTAGTTCATGTTATATACAGTGTGCTTAAAATAACTCAGCTCTTTGAGTGCTTTTTGAATTACTGCATGCTACACAAAACAAAGTATCAAGTGGTACTTTTAGATATTTTTCTCTAGAAGAAATTTTTTTAAGCTTTAAAAGGGTGATGGGGTTATGGAAATACAGAGCATTATCACTTTTAGACCAATACCAAACACTAAATCTCAAGCTTCAGTAGGGGGATACATTATTAATGCTACAGGGAGGAGGGAGGTCCTCCGGGTCACTGCCTTAATTCATCATGTAAGTAAATGTTAAAAATTTTATTACAATATCTTTATTACTTCTAAAGTTAAGAACGAAAACTTGTGTTCAGATTGGAATGGTGCACCTTGTATTTCTGATTTAATAACAGAACTGCAACTCTAGTTTCCAAAATAAAAGTCCTTTTGTTGTAATGTGATCAAACACCCTATAAATTATTAAAATGTTGTTCTGAATTACTCCATATATATGAACAAAGAATAATATTTCAATTGATGTATTTTCAAGAAAGTTTCTAACATGGCAACAAATGGACTTCCTACATTGTGCCAGCAGGCTATATACTGCTAAATGTGCCACAAATCATTGTATCAATCAGTGGCGCCAACTTTTGAAAAATATTGGATGGGCTCAAAACCATTTTAGGATAAAATGACACTGCCATTTTGCTTTCTTTGAAAGTTTGGGGAAAGATGATATTTCCAGTTATGATAAGTTAGAATTTTTTAGAGTAGAATATAAAGTTGAGATTTTATTTCATTATATTCTCTTATGGGGTTTTCATTTTATGGATTTTTAATATTTACTCCACTAATTTGGCGCCACTGGTATCAATGTGACTAATGCAATTAGCTTAATAATAACACCTACTAATTTTTTCTATTTCCAAATTTTGCTTAGGCAGTCATATGTATATTAGAAATTATAAAAAATGCTAAAATTTTCCATACTGCTATCTGATATTGACATCATATTTAGACATTTCTTTAAATTTTACCTTTGGATACCAAACAGAAGTTATTCGGTCAAGTAGTTTAGGAATTATGGAGATTTAAACTTGGAAAATGTAATGTTAAATTCGTGTTTAGTAATTACAAAACAGATTGCTATGTGCATAGTTGCTTAATTATAACTCATAAACTACTTGGTTGAAGGATTTGTATTTTTGTGTTCACTTAAATAAAGCTTACAGGAATCTATTTCTGTTAAAAAATTCAAAGGTTACATTTCACATTTCAAAAATTAATTTGTATATATATATATATATAAACTGCATCCTTTGGTATCATTAACTGTGATTTCTTAACTGTTTTATTCACCTTAATCTTTTTGATATACTGGCAGCCATGTGCGCGTGGATTTTTGTAAAATACTGAAATATTAATCGGTATGGTGTTTATTATTTATATTTTATATCCTATAAATATTTAAATACGTTTTATTGATTCTTCCATTTCATATTATTTGTTTCTATTCTGCTTTCATTTTTAATCAATTCACTTGATTTTATGGTTGTTTGGGCACAGGGGAAAATAACTTTTAGCTTTAGCTTATTTTTCCCACAGAAAACAACCATTTTGCTTATATCATTGAATTCTGTGCCCTTGATAACGTAATTCAATGTATAAGCTTTTCAATTTTTGTCGGTGTCCACTTTTTTCTTTTTCTTCCATAATAATTCTTATATTAATTTTTTTTTTTTTTTTAATACTTACAGCTTTAATTCATAATATTTGACGGTGGAAGGTTATGTTTAATTAATGGTTATATATATATATATATTTAAATACATTAATATCATTATCGAATGTATTTCAATGTACAACATACAATGATGTTATGGCAAGTTCTGGTACACAGTATTTATAAGCTATGATGTACTCCGGCTGGCATTTAAGTATTTACTGAAAATGAAAAAGTATCAGAGCTGAACTCCCATGCAAATTATAGAGTGACATCTGAGGAAAATTTAAGCATAACCATAAATAGTAGACAAATTATTACTAATTGATTGATGCGTCACACTTTCATATGATGATTTGTGATGGAACTAGTAGGAGGTGAGTGAGTTACAGATTTAGACTGACTCATAAAGTTTCAAATGAGACACAAACCCTGCTGCTTGAGTAACTTGCTTATATTGAATATTTCTTATACATTCAATATATGGTAGATGATTAACTCATTCCATACATATTATTGGAATCCTTTGAATTCTGTTTTTTATGAAAAATAACTTGTTTTTAGGGTAAAGAATAAAAATTTGGTTTCCGATGAAAGTGAGATACTCTGTATATTGCAGTGAATAAGTGGATTATGATAACGCTAACATACTGCATAAAGGTATATATCGTCTTGAAGTTAATATTTGGATTACTAAACCATCCTGTAAACTATAATTGCTATTTTTTTAAATTTCAAATACCATAGTTACTATCAATTTTTAAATATAATTGCTACAGTGCCTTCCTTTTATGCAAAGCTTTACATGTAATACCTCCTAATAAACAAGAAATAAATTACAACTACCTTTTTAAAGCAAGAAATAAATTACAATAATTTTTATAAAACAAGACATTAATTTGCACTTTATAACATTGTCATTATAAACAATCAAATAAAGTTCCTTGCAAGGAAATGCCAACGAATTTTACACTTAAAATGCATTTATATTTTCATTAATGATTGAGTCAAATTGTTTTCTTTGGCAATTTTAATGTTAAAAAATAAAAATTTCTTAAAACTGTCAACTAAATAAATTATATGTGAAACAAATAAAGCAATTTAAAATTTCTAAATATAACATAATTTTAAATAGAATAATAATTGAAAAATAATAATTCGTAAATTGTGTTTAAAGCATGATTCCTTTCAAGGTTTTATGATAGTACAAACACAAACCACCTTCAACTTAACAAATGCCATAATTAAAACAACAAGCCCTAAATTGATACACTTAATGAGAATATGAACAAAAATGGGATAGTTTGCATGGCTGTAAGAGTTAACTATATTCCTTAATAAACAATTAAATTAAAAAAATTAAAAATCCCGACTGCGTAAAAAGCGAACTAATTAATTATTTCTCATCAATGTGAAACTTTTTTTTTTTTCAATTCCTAATATTAGCTCACATTCTCGCTATATATATCGTGTTCAAATTTTCAATCGTTAATAAAATACTTATTATTCATGCAATCAAACTCAAATAATTTTTTTTAAAAACTTGTAGTGGATGACACTTGATGTTAATCCAGTTTTTTTCCAAATATTAATTCATTAATTAAATTAAATTAATTAATTTTCAATAATAGAGAGAGCCCTCTTCTTGATCAAGGTATTTTAAGACCAAGATAGCCCACTTGTTGATCAAGGCATTTTAAGCGCCACTCAAGAGGAAAGAAGAATGGGAGAAAAAAAAATTCTTTTATTGACCTAAGTAGGAATTGACTTAAAATATTTTTTTTATATTACTTACCTATTTTTTTTATTTACTTGTATTGATGACTTTTAAGTTGTGTTTAATTGTTAGTTCCTATCTACAAAGACTGTTTTGATGAGGTCTACAGATGTCTATAATGGTTAGAGTTGCAGTAAAGCTGGAGATCCTACATACACCACTTCCAGGTTATATAATATTTTAACGGAGCTTCTGACTGTAAAATAGTCAATGAAACATCATCTTCATTTTAAAAGAACTATCCAATGATATGCCACTCAATAGGGTGCGTAATTTTTTTTTTCGTCTCTACCGCCATTTTGTATTTTGCGGCTGCCATTTGAATTTATAAAAACAAAACCTAGCCTATAACCATCGGGCCGTTAAAACGAATTGATAGAGACCTCATTCATTAAAATCCATCCAGCCGTTGGGATGTTTCGAGGGTATAAAGAAATCCACATACACAAATATGCGTGAAACACATAACCCTTCTTTTCAGTCGGGTAAAAAAGTAACCATACATACTTTTGTTTTCACCAATAAATAAAAACAGGTTTTGTTATTTTAGATGTCATAATGTCTAAATGTTACTAAATATTTATTAACAAAGTTTCACTCTATAACTAGATAGATGTTCCATTAATATCACAACCTTATTCCTTTAAATCATTAAAAGGAATATCCATACTTACCTTTTACATAAAGTAATGGAAGTATGAATATAGAAAAACTCGACATTTATATTTGCTAGATTATTTTTGCATATAAAGTTTCAAATATGAATCCTAACTGGAAAGAATGTAAACAACTGTGACAAAGGATTAAAAGTATAATATTAGATTTTGCTTTGAAACTTATTTTTTACTTTGCATAAAGTAAAACAATTAAAAAATAAATTTAATATTGTTGTGCTGTAGTGATAGATAGAGGTCCACAAGGGCCCGAATTTCCAGGCCTGGGCACAACCCATAGGGAAAAAAGTTTGGTCTGAGACTGGTCCAGCACGGAAAAAAGTAAAAATCTTAGCCCAGCTGAATTTTTACAAAACATGATTTTTTATGTCAATATTGTTAAAAATTGTTTTGTACGAGGAGTTCTGACCAAACATGTATATTTTATATATTTTAGCTTTATTTCAGCTATTATTAATATCGTTAATCCATATTCCATGTATTGGAGACTTAAAAATCTCAAAAATGGTAAACAGTAAAATCTTCAAAAAAGGGAACCACTTTTGGTGCTGCTCGCACCTATCATTGAGATTTGATGCATTTTATAGTCCTATATTATGAAGTCTAGAATCGATAAAAAATTTCTGTTAAAATCATATTTTTTTTATTTTACAGCAGCATATCTTTCTGAAAATACAATTTTGAAAACGAATTATCAGTCTATTAACATAAATTTTTTTAAAGAAAAGCATTTAAAAATACAAATTAGTCAATAATAAGTATGAAATAATGAAAAAAGTTAAAAAATTCCTTCAAGAACCCACGAATTTGAGTTTGAAAAATTACAACATTATATTCACATTATTTGGTGGGGAAAACCTAGTTTTTTTTTTCAAAAGTACAGCTTTCAGGCAACCCCAGCCAAATGTCGTAGCTGTTTGTCGCATGTGAGCAATAGTTTAGACTTCACTAGAAACTGAAATGTAAGACTAATCAGACACAGTACGTACAGAGATAAAGTGGGTGGAAATTTTGTAGCACTATATTTGGCGATTTAACTCACTTTTGGTGTTAAATAAACAAATAAAAAGCGAATAATAAAAAATTAAAACTATAAAAAAAAAACATAAAATATGATTTTAACAGAGGAATTTTATTGGTTCTCTAACTTTTATATATAGGGCTAAAAAATGCACCAGGTCTCGATGCTAGGTGCGAGCTGCACCAAAAAGGTTCCCTTGTAAACAGAATAAATTTCAAAGTTTATTTGTTGAATAATGGCAATTTAGGAATCTATGCATTTTTTGCAAAAAATTTCAAGCTGCATCAAATTTAACTAATTTTTGCAGAGACCACGCCAATGTAAGACAATTGATTTTCATACATGCTAGGTCAAAACCAGGACTAAAAATTTCACCCGATGCAGACCTACCTACAAATAATAAAGGGTCATTCCACACGAATTCAACCAATGGGTGTTGCAGCATAGTCACGGATTTTTTTTTTTTATTTTTTTTTTTTTGTAGACAGACATAGTAGTGAAACCCTCAAATCTGAAATTTAAAACTAATTTGCGCAATATTCACTGAGATATACCCTTTTAAAAAATGGTCATTTTTACCAAATGGCGGCCATCTTGGATGCTATCCCAATGTCTATAAATGTCCATAACTTGACAACTAATGATTCAAATTTTATATTCCTGGTACCAATTTAAAGCTATTTATATAAAGAATGCATATATGATATTAAAACAATGGTAAATTTTTATTTTAATACTGTTTATTACATTTAAACAGAAAATATCACCCTCAAAAATTGGCTTACTGTAATGGGCCATAAAAAAATGGCCCATCATAATTTTTTTTCAAACTTGCTAAAAACATTGCTCCATATGTATACTTTAAACAGAAAAAAAATTGGAGAGGTAAAATTTTTCATTAAAGAAAAATAGCTTCTTACACATAGGATGTCATTTACCAAACAGTGACTATCTTAAAACACATAAGTATCTTTGGTTTAACAAATAATGGTTAAAAATATTTTTTTCTGGCATATGAATTAATGTATGAGCATCAATATATAAATAATTCAATTTAGAAATACCAATCAGCAGTTAATTATACTAAAAACACATACATATTAAAATAACAGTAAATTTTCATTTCAATACTTTTTATTTCATATAAAATGATAATATGTATAATTCTCAAAAAAATATACATAATGGAAAATATTTAGAAGGAAAAAGAGCCATAAAACATATTTTTTTTATAAATATGGCAGAAATACTAGCTGTAAATCAGTTGAATTCAAATAAAAGATTAAAAATTAATATTAATGAGTTGATTGAGTTGACATTAGTTATTCAGTTCACTGCCAATTTCAATTTAAATGAACAAATCTTGACAAAATCAGTACACAAATCTTGTGTGATACAAATGTACAACAAAAACATCAAATATGTATAAAAGTAAGACTTAGATAAAACTTATATGAAACATATTTACATAAAATAAGAACAGGATACTTACATGGATATAACTTTATAATATATTGTTGAAAGGAACTTGATAATATGTTGTTGAAAATTACCAAGGATTTAATCTGTCTTGAAGTTTAAGAATAAGAGTTGAATTGCTGTATGCTCCTCTGGAGCAACAGTATATGTTCTTCCTGTAGCAGTCATTGGGGTAGACACTACTTTCATTATATGCTCATATGGAATCCAACAAACATCTGAAGATTTTGGCCATGAATATGATGAACTAGGACCATGAGAATGCATGAACATAATTTTATAGTCATTGAATTCCTCGCAGTAATCTAAAATCTTACCAATCCACCAATTAACACCATATACACGTGCAACATATTGTTCACTTTTAAATGTTTGTGGTTTGTCGGTTTCACTAAATCTCACAGTAGCAATAAAATTTGTTAAGGAGCCTGATACCCTGGTAACCAGTACTATTTGGCCTTTATTTATTGGCACAAAGCTGTGATTAACACTTGTTCCTACGATTGTATCTGCCTTTGCATACCTATCTGCTAACTGATTATTGGCAATTTCAATTTCAGATTTTGTTATAAAAAAACTTTCAATTCCTTTAACATATTCTTTTGTAAATGAATACAGATCAAATGCATTTAAGATACCATCTTTGAATGGACGCTGAAGACTTGCTTTGGTGGCCATGCGTTTTATGGTGCCGCCTATTCCATCACAAGCTCCTTTTCCGTGGCAAGAGGCAAAAAAATGCCATTCAACTTTCACACCATGGTCTTCTTCATGATGGCAGAGATTAATAAAATTTTTATAATTTTTGTATTGTGCTGATGATCCATCACTAAAATATTTTATGTATTTAATCTGTGGAATTTGTGAAATTAAATAATTGACAATTACTTTTTGAAAAGCCCAAAATGTAGTAGTGTCATGAACTAAATGCTCGCTTATTGCACACATAGGAATAGATTTCACAGTATCAGTGATATTGTCCCTTATATAAGCAAGAAAGGGGTGAACTGTAACCTGTTCTTTTTGCCAATGGATATTTTGAATAGCATCTTGCACAATGCAAGTATAGTTTTCAGAAAAATCAGCTGAAATAATAGCAGTTTCTGTATTCAATTCATCCTTTGTTTTCTTGAAATATAAACTTTGTGATTTTGCTAAAAAGTGGTGTGAACATAAAGCAAGGAGTTTTGTAATTAAATCATCAACAAATTCATCAACAGGCATAATCACTTTTTTTAATTCTGCTCCATCAGTCTTTACCCACTGTTTATAAATAATATCATTACTCATTTCCAATTCATCTAAATCCATTAAATCTTTCTTTAAAATTTCAGGAGATGGACATTTATCACACCTGTGCAACATGCATTCTTCAGATTCAATGCAACAAACAAGTTTTTTTTAGCAGTGATAAGTAGTCATTGATATGAATAGCATGAAGCATAAATTTAATATTTTGATGGTATACACACACACAGACAGAATGAATACCTTTGCTTCCAGCAGTAACACATTCTCTTGGACGTAGTGAGCAAAACTTAGACAATCCAATATTTAAGTCATGTTGTTCTTTAAATGCAATATACAAGTCCTTTAAATTGTGCAAAATCAATCTCTTTTGTTTTAATATTCTGCCGTTTTCAGTTGGAACAGATATGAAATCTTTTTTCCAGGACACATGCGGCTGTTATTATCATCATAATAAAAATTAATAACTTTTTCTATAACGTCTGGACTCAGTTTAACACTTTTTCTTCCACTAGGCATCGGTAACATCCCTTCTGGAACCCCCCCCCCCCCCCCCTGCATGGAAAACGTTTTGAATAGATTCCACATATACACATGCAGTAAAATCTCATTTATATATATTGCATTTAAAGGTTTTTCACAATTATACATTATATTCTTTATTTATTTTCTTATTTTCTTCAGTGTTAAATTTTTTCAATTATACATTTTTAGCAATGACTTCTTTTTTTTTGGGGGGGGGGGGGGAGGGGAGCAATTGGAGGGTGGTCCTACAAAAAACTTATGAGATTATATTTCATTATAGTTTTACATTAATTCAGGGATTAAAATATATTTAGTTTTGGCCATTATTTCTTAAATCAGGGATATTTACATGTTTTAAGATAGTCACTGCTTAGTAAGTGACATCCGACATCCTATGTGTAAAAAGCTATTTTTTTTAAACGAAAAATTTTACCTCTCCATTTTTTTTCTATTTAAAGTACACATATGGAGCAATGTTTTTAGCAAGTTTGAAAAAAAATTATGATGGGTCATTTTTTTTATGGCCCATTACAGTAAGTCATTTTTTGAGGGTGATATTTTCAGTTTGAATGTAATAAACAGTATTAAAATAAAAAATTACTATTGTTTTAATATCATATATGCATTCTTTATACAAATAGCTTTAAATTGGTACCAGAAATATAAAATTTGAATCATTAGTTGTCAAGTTATGGACATTTATAGACATAGGGATAGCATCCAAGATGGCCGCCATTTGGTAAAAATGATCAATTTTCAAAAGGCTATATCTCAGTCAATATTGCACAAATTATCTTAAAATTTTAGATTTGATGGTTTCACTACTACATCTGTCTATAATAAAAAGTTTAAAAAAATCTGTGACTATGGTGCAACAACTTTCCTTTAAATTCGTTGATTTCACATGGAATGACCCTAAAGCTAGTCCTGGCTCGTATGAAAAAAGTAAGTTAGGCACAGGTTAGTCAGATCCTTCCTAGATCATATGAAAAAAGTAAGTTAGGCGCAGATTAGTCAGATCCTTCAAAAATAAGTAAGGCCTGAGCCCACTCGGAAAGAGTATTGACTAGGACCAAACCAAGCCTTAAAAAAAAAGTAAGGCCTAGGCCTGATAAGAGTGAAGACCAGGCCTGGCCTGAATTTTATGAATGAAAATAGGCCTGTGGGACAGGCCAGGCTCAGTGCAAGGGCCCGTCTCATGCAGACCTCTAGTGACAAAATCAATATTATATTTTTATATCATTCTATAGATATTTTAATATGTGATTATTTTTAATATGACTAAACTAATGTTTTTTCTATGAAGGAGGTATAAATTAATTTTGAAAAAATATCAAGATATTGCTGAAATCACTAGTAATAATAAACATTTTACAAAATACATTTATGTATACATCAAGCTTTTTTGGTTATTAACACGTTGAGTGCCATGGTAACTGACTCTGAAACGCTGAAAAATTTACGATGTTTTAAGTAATTTTTAAGAAAGTATAATCCTGTAATAAATAAAAGGTAGGTAAATTTTAAATAAATTTTCAGTAATTACTTAAAACAATATATATATTTTTAGTTTTATATCATATTTCAGACGTCAGTCATCGGTGAATGATGCAGTTTAAACGGAAAGTTCAGTGTCAATCACCGGTGATTGACGTGGCGCTTAACGTGTTAAGTCTGGCTAAATCTGAAATAAAATTTCTTATTTTATGATTTTGATGTGAATTAGTAGGGTACCTTTATGAGGCAAGTTTAAATGAATAATTCAAGATGCATTTATATCATTTTTATTATGTATATTTAATTATACATTATTAATTATTTATAAGACCTTTATTTTTAATATTTTCATCCTTTTTAAAAATATATTAATATTTATTATTTTAGTTTATTACTTTAATTAATTATTTTAATACTTTATTATAGTGTAAGTATTCATTATAATTTTGATTGCATTATTACATTGAAATTATGGTTTAAGAATGTAAACAAAACAATAACCAGAAATCCGCTCAACCTCAGGTCCCAAGCTGTGCAAGTTTGAGAAAGTCTACTGACCAAAATTCAATATAATTTTAAATAACCTTACACAAATTTCAGAATAAAAGTTAAACATTCAAGCAGAATCAGAAAATACAGAAATATACATACGTAAATGTTGTCACAAATTTTTTCTTTTGATAACTAAATTAAACGTTCTTTTCTCCTTCTTTATTTACTGGTAAGGGAAAACGGGCACATGTGAAAACCATCGCTTCATCTGATTCAAAAACATTTTAAAAATTGTCAATAGTTAATAAAATTAAACTATTGACAGTTTTTAAAGGATTTGGTACTACTTGGTTATCCAGTCAACCAAAAATCTATCACCAATCTATAAGATTAAATGCCAATAATAGTTGATCGTAAATGTCGCATTCACTTGACTTTAAGCAAGTTACACGTGTTTATGTCATTAAGTGATTATTATTTTGATGTTTTATTTGTATTTTTATTAATGTTATACTAATTTATTTGTTCTTTCGTTATTTAAAATAAAATTTATATCAATTTGTATAATTCGGCGAGTGGTTTGGCAATTTATATAATTTGGCGAAATCGGTCGACGGGATAACTAAGTTGTACCAAAGATTTTTATTTGAAGTTAATTAGATGAAATCGCTATTGTCTAATTGTGCTCTTTTATTCACAAAGGTCAAGTTTTTCCATACATAAGGACTAAGGTAACTATAAAATTAATTTTGTAAGCAAAATGAAAAACACTTTGATTTAGGAACTTACATTAACGATTTTTGTTATTGTCAAAAAATTGATAAGCTGACAGCTAAATCTAATTTCTCAAAAATTTGTAGAAAATCAACATATGCACGTGTTTTGCCTATGGCTTTACATATAACACAGAGGAATTTTTCAGAAAATTTATGAAGAAATAGTTACATTTATAAGCAATTTTCAAATTTTAATACTAAAATTCTATATATTTATTCAATGAAAAAACAATTGTAGAAGTTATGAGACTAAACAATAGCATACCTGCAAACATTGGCAGGAAAACATATGAGAGATTCTTCAAGCGATATCTTCTGGGCAGTTTAAAGATAGATAGTAAACATGACAGTTAAAAGGAAAAATAAAAATATAAATAGATTTCTATGAATTTTCTAAACGAAAAAAAAATATTTTACAGAGATATTTTATAATAAAAAAGTATAATCTTTAATCACTTAACTCTAATCAGTAAACTAATTAAAAGGATAATAGCTAAATGATGTTGATTTTTAGAAAAATAATTTTACATCTGATTGTATATCTGTAAAAACAGATTTAGCTTTCAATAAAAACCTTGCAGAAATTTTGGTCAAATTTATTGTTTTGTTAAGAAAATTTATAAAATAATATATTATTTTTTTTAAATAATAATTTAAAAAATAATGTATAAGAAGATTATTTTTTTTAAATTTCAAATTTTAAAAAATGTTTTTCCTAACTTTTAAGATCTCTCATGCATTAGCTACCAGGATTTTTCGATAAATGTATGACATTTTTATTTTAAGCAATTTTTGTGTCACATTTCGAAAATCTGTTATAACAGCCAACTTTAGCAGAATTCTCTCATAGATTCTTTGCGTTATCAAAGAATGGAAAACGTCATTCGATATCACAGCTTTTAAGAATTAGTGAGGGTTTTACTTATATATGTCTAGGATTAAAACTAACTTTTCAAATGTGTCAGGAAGTTGTAAGTTTAGATTTGAAATCTGTCTCAACAGCAAGAAGAAATGTATGTTAGATATTTAAAATTTTTTTGGCCAAACTACTGATTCTCATGTTCCCCCCCTCCCCCCCCCCCACCAAAAAAAATTCTTCTCCCCTTTTGATCTCCAGCACAAAAAGTTTAATTTTTCTGCTATAACTGTCATCTTGATTTGTCGTAACAATAAATAACTTTTTGCCTTTTTTCTCAGAAGCAAATGGGAGATCTCAAGATACAGTAGAGGTAGGGGATGGCAAAGGTGAAAAAATCAGCTCTTTTTTTTCTTTGTTTTCACTGTAGCTTTGATTAGAGTGTGACAAATTGCATTGTATGGATATAAAGAGAGACAATATAGCGATATTTAGGAATTGCTACCATTTATATCTAAACAACATTGAGCAAGACATTCCTTTATTCAGACTGCAGCTGACAGCCCTTATACTGTGTCACCAGCAAAAACTCATTTACTTCCAATAATATCATTATATTTCAAGCAAGCAAAATTAAAAGTTGCAAATCTCACTAAAATATTTTCATTATTGACAAAGTTGTGAATGAAAATTCCGTTTGGGCTGGCAATGACACATCCTGTCCTTTTGATTGAATGCATTGATGGAATTCATGGATTCAGATGTTGGGCCATTCTGTGCAGAGAGCAAAAAAATATTTTTTAACATAGGAAAATGTTAATGAATTTTATTTGTAGGAAAAACTGTGCTCTTTCTCATGATGCAAAAATTTTTGTTATTAAACTAAAATTTCATTAAAAAATACCTTTTTAATATGTAAGTACATAAAAATTGCAGAATGATGAATTTAAAATACACTGATGATTTCTGAATTTAAAAAAATATTTTGCTTACTTTATTTATTTTAAATGATAGATATCAATTTATGAAATACTCAAGACTGTGAATAGAGTTAGAAGTGTATATTTTGTAAAAAATTTAATAGTTTAGAAAACTTTTGAAGAAGCATGATAAAACTATTGTCACACACATAACATTTAAATCTAAAAGTTTTTATAACTTCTAATGTAGTCAAATTTTTAACACAAAACTTATTTTTCTCTTTTAACTAAATATTAAAATGACTTTTGTGAAGTATATAAAAATCTATTAAAAAATGAAACAATTATGCAACTTTCAAAATCTGTCACACACGTAACATTTTGTTACGTGTGTGACAGATTTTGAAATTTAAAAAAATATATTTAATCTGCATGATGTAACTGTGAAGACAGATTGCATCATGCAGCTGATGCAATCATTTGAGAGTTGCATCAGATATCTCCTATTGATTGTAACAGATTACATCATTCAACTGATGATGCAATCATTTGACAGGTTGCATCAGACATCTCCTATTGGTTGTAATAGATTCTATGATGGTAGTTACTTTTTACAACAGATTGATCTATGCTTTGTGATTTCTTCTTTAGTTGGGTTGTTGTTTAGATGATGTTTAATTTAGAAATACCTGTAATTATCTGATTTTGTTAATTCGTATTTTTCATACATCTTAGGCATTAAATATGAACTCTGTTTCAAAACTTCACTCTTCTGCTATGACAAATTCTGAACGCATCGCAAAGTACAGAAGAAAGAAAAAGATGATGGACCCTAGCTATCAGATTGCTGAAAATCAAAGATTAGAAAGCCAAAGAATAATGAAAGTAAAAAATATGTCAAAAAGAGAATTGAAAACTTATAGAGCTAGTGTTAATGATAGGCAAAGGAAATACAGGGCTAAGAAAAAGCAGTTGCAACTGGAAGAAATTTTAAAAAAAAAGAGCACATTCATGGTTAAAAAGGCCCCATATAAAAGTCCACAATCAATGGGAAAAGATATAAGTAAATGTTTAAAAAGTTTACCATATTCTCAAAAAAAAAAAAAAAAAAAGCTATAGTGTCTGGTGTTGCAAATAAAATTGGTTTAAAAGTTCAATAAAAATGGATGATGCTCTCTCAGAAAAATCAGAAATTAACAACTTAGTTGAAAATTTTTTTTATAGAAGTGATATTGTTTATACAATGCCTGGAATGAATGACGAAATGATAATTTGGGATAATAATGGAATAAAAAGCAGAGTACGCAAATATTATTTAACCACGTTTTCAAAAGAAGCACACAAAATATTTGAAGAAACTTTCGAAAAAATATCTTTTTCAAAATTTTGCAATCTGAGACCAAAAAATGTTTTGCTACTTAAAAGTTCCCCAATAGATCAATGGAAATGCAAGCTCCATGAGAATTTTAGACTAAAATTAAAAGCATTAAAAATAACATATGATGGAGAGTGATGGAAAAATAATTTATGCGAGTGCAATAATAGTAATTTAAATTCGGACTGTTGGCAGGGAAAATGCTTGATTTGTGGAAATGGAAAACTAATTGAATTTCAAATAAATGCAGGTTCCATTGTTTCTTGAGAAGAATGGATTAAAGATGGTTCTTCAAGTAAGATTCGGAAAACTACACAAAATGGATGTAATGCTCAATTAAAAGAACTAATACTAAATGACTTGCCCCTTTTTCAAGAACACGTTAGAATAAAATGTATACAATCAAACTCATTTGAACAAGACAAATCGAATGACAATAATAGAATCCTTCAAATTGATTTTGCAATGACTTATTCATGTGATTATCAAAATGAAATTGAATCAGCATTATGGTCACGAGAAAATGTGCAATTATTTACAGCAGCACTATTTTTCAAAAACAAATGCACTACTTTTGCCATTTGTTCCGATACTAAAGATAAAGGTAAGAATTCTGTATATGCATTTTTAATGAGATTATATGATATAATAATAAAAAATAATGATTTGTCAGTAAATGAAATTATTTACAGCGATGGACCATCATCTGAATTTAAAAATAAATATATGTGTAGATTGTTTTATATACTTTCAGAAAAAATTCACAAAAATTTTCAGTGGAAATATTTTGCTACAGCTCATGGCAAAGGTGTAGTAGATGGAGTGGGAGGAAATCCTTGGTTCGAATGAAAGTTATGAGCAAATCTGAAACTACGAATGTACAAAACTCATTAGACTTTGCTAATGTTGCATCGTTAATGACAAACACTACAGTTCTCCATGTGAGCCAAGTAGATATTGACTCTGCTATAAGTTCAGACAATCCAAGGGTTAATGTTGAAGACATAGTAGGTATTAAGCAAATGCATGTGATAAAATGCAAATTACAAAAAAAAAAAAAAAAAAAAAAAAAATTAACTCTGGAAAACAAACTGTTTAAATGTGATTCCTGATATTGAAGTAAATTGTATCTCTACTATAAGCTGCAAGTCAACAGATCAAAAACTTAACATTTCAAATTTTAATATTGGTGACTGGTGTGCAGTTATTTATGATAAAAATGTTTATGCAGGGGAAATCTCTTAACATTTTTGGAACAGATGTAGAAATGAATGTGATGATTCCTTCAGGAAGTTATTGGAAATGGTCCAAAAAATCTGATGTTCTCCTGTATCCAATTGAAAATGTTATAAAAAAACTTTCTCCACCTATTGTAGTTGGTTCAAGGGGACAGTTTAAATTTGAAGAAATGTTATTTTCTCGACTTTGAAAGTTTCAATTTTATAATAAACTTTGTTCAGATAAGAAATGATTTAAATAAATTTGATTTGAAATCTTAAATAAACATTAAAATAAATAATTATTGATTGACTTATTGTATAAATGTTTAAATATAATGTAATATTTTAATACATTTTTATCCTCATGCATTTTTAAAAGCAATCTTTTACTTTGAATTCACATGGTCACACACGTAACCATCAGAGTGTCACACACGTAACGCAGGTTTTTAATTTTTATTTATTCAACTATTTATTAAATTTTAATTGGGATTTTAGGTGGTATGGTAAATAAGTTATTACCCTATTTTTTAATTTAAATGTGTGGCAATAAAACTCACAGAAATATATCATTTAATGTCATTACTCAAAATTTGCTTTTCTTCTAAGTCACACACGTAACGTTTTTAAAAAAATTATTTAAAAAATAACTATTTTATCAAAATGATAAGTTTCTGCATAAAATAATAAAGTAAAGTGTATATTTTTTAAAGAACTTATTGTTTGGATTTTTAAATAAGAAATACATTGAAAAATCCTTGATTAATTAGAAAAAAAAAATTTCCAAATGTCACACATGTAACATGGAATGGCCCAAAATTGGTCTGAGTAAGCTTTAAAATATCGTAATCGCCGCACCTGTGGGAACGCTACTTTTGTCAAAAGTGTCGCATTGACCTAACTTTAATCAAAGTGTTCTGAACAAAGTAGGGTGCCTCATTTTTAATAACTTAATATTCTAAAATTTTATTTAAATCAGATTTTAAATATTTTTATGTAATTTTTAAATTAAGGAGAAGTCAACTGGAATTAAATTCATCCAGAGTGCGGGACGTGGACCTCTCTCCTTTAGCGCTCCAGAATTTTATAATTGGTCGGCGCAACTTAGCACTCCTTTTATGACGCTTTTTACGTCACATTCACTTTAATCCTTTTTTAGTTTCTATTCGAAGCCCTCAAATTCTGAGTGGAAGAGTTGTAAATTTCCTTTGTCCACCTGCATGATTTGGTATATCATCATCGGAAATGTCACAGTTTTCCTTATCGGCAAAGTCAGAAAGTTTCGCATTGTTGAACAGGGGACTTGAGAATAGTCTTAAGGAATTTTTACTTTATCCCAATTTTACACGCATGCAAAAAAAAAAAAAAAAAAAAAAAAAAAAATCCTAAACGCCACACATGGTATAAAGGCGGCACTTGGCAAAAAAATTAATTTTCAAACTCGTAAACGCCGCGGCGTTTCTTCCATAAAATACGGTAACTGTTTTAGATATGGAAATAAGCCATCATTGCAAATTTAGAACAAATGTAACAGAAAAATTTGCAAAGTTGTTCAAGGTAATACTTTTGTATTAACAATGCATAAAAAATATTGTTGTAAACTATTTAGTAAAATAATATATAACACTTATTGCATTTTAGAAAACATTAAATTTATTTAAAGTACAATTGAATGTAAACGAGCTTGTTGCTTTTTATGTATTTGCTGAAAGATGTGTTTGATAAAGTTTCAATGCAAAATCAACTTTGTGTGAGGAAAATATCTTCTATTTCAGAAAAATATTAGATAATGGAGCTGACATTATTTATCATAAGTTAACTGAAAGGAACAGAATCACAGAATGATTATTGGGGCATTTATGTACTTACTGTTCATATCTGCCCCAACTTGACTGTTCGCAAGTGCCCCACATTCCTCCTTCTGTTAAATTAATAAATCATTAACATTTCTCAATTTTAAAAGAAAAAGAACTTTATCAAAAATGTTCATTAGTATTCATAGTATATGTTAAAACACTCAAATTCAAATAAATGAATAAAGAAATAAAGTTATATGCTTATTCAACTTGGAACAAAGATTTTACTTTTGAGATCTTAAAACAGTGTTTTGGCTACAAAGGACAAACAAAATGTCAAAAAGCTTAAAATTTTTTTACCATATGTCTACAGTTGCTGTCATCTTCAGTAATTTTTTTCAAAAAAAAAAAAAAAAAAAACTTATAATAACTATTGAAAAATTGCTATGTTCACATCTGCCCCCCATCTCCCCTATATATATTCCATTCACTCAAACAAACAAACAAAAATTGTTTAAAAAGAGAAGTATTTGCAGAATCAGTGTAGTTCTTTAACTCCTTCGGGACAAGCGTCTGTTACAAAATTATTAATCTTTAATCACCGTTTTTTTTAAAACAGAAATTTTTGCCTAATTGAATCGGGAAAATGCTCGCATTAAATAAGGCAAAATTTACAATAAAAATTTACTGGTGAGAATAATCTCCAATTCTGAGTACCTTACGTAGCACGAATACCAGTTGCTCGTCCCCAAAGGGTTAATAAACACAGATGTCATACACGTCCCATATTGGCACACTTTTTTTCTGATGCCAATGCAATATACGCACCGGGTACTTAACTGGTGCAGAAGTGTCGTTACTTTGCTTGATATGGTAATCCGGATATACAGTCCACTCCCTCTTATCTGCAAACGCCTATAATCCGCACAATATTTCAGATGTAAACAAACATGTAAACAAAGAGTTAAAATCTTTTTTTAAGCAAGATAATGCACATTTTGACTGTAATAAAAGTTGGCTAATCTGATGATTTATTAAGAATTTTAATTAATTTTAAATGCACTAAAATTTTTTATGCATTTCTGCATTAGTTAGAAAGAAATATTCTGCATATCTTAAAAATAACTATTAGACTGCTATATTCAGAATGCATTTATTGGCTATGTAAAAGGTAAAATTGCTTTCAAAGAGGGGTTAGCTTTCTTGCATAAATGTCTTAATCTTTTAGAAAACAAACTTTTGTTATTTATCAAGAAATCCCGACTCTTGTAAAAGGCTTCAAGATTAAATTGCAGAGTATAAATTAAAAGCTATAAAGCAAACAATTATCACTGTGATGTTTGAGATCTAAAGATAAGTAGAAATGTTTCTATAAATTGTGCATTATTATATCATATAAATATATTTCTAATATTGGGTATAGTTCATATATATATAAGCAATTTCTTTTATTTCTGTGTTATTTACAATGTGGATACTATATTTGTTGATAAATTCCAAATATTACAATGTAAACAAAGAAATGACCTATAATCTGCAAAACACTTGGTCCCAACCTGTGATGATTAGAGGGAGTGTACTGTAGATGATATGGTAATGAAGTTTTCACCAAATTCGCGTAGGAAAAAAATCGATTCCTTTGATAATGATTCCTTTGAAAAATTTGATTCCTTTTCATAAAAAAATTCAAAAGTAATTTAAATAGAAAAATATTTGAAGAAACTGTGTATTATTTAATAAAATGCAGAAGCAGTAAGTAACTAAAAAATTTGACCCAATTTTTGGTAAAAATTTGAAAAATCATTTAAATCCCATCAAAAATCATTCAACATATTCCATGTGAATCATGAGTAAAGAATTCAAAAGACAGCAACGGGGATCCCCCACACCCCCCTTCTTCACAAGGTTTAACTTAAAAAAAAAAAAAAAAAAAAAAAAAAAAAAAAGAATTTTCGATCAACTTCAAACAGATTAAAATTTAATGGAGATGATCCTAATTTTGAATAGAATCAAAATTTTGATGCATTTTTCAGTAAAAATATAAAAAAACTAAATTTTTGCAACATATTTCATGTGAATTATCAGCGGTGAGTGCAGGGAGTAGGAGACAGATAAGGGTATTTCACCCCTTCTTCATAAGATTCTAATTAAAAAAAGAAAAAAAATATCAACTTAAAAGGGATTAAAATTAGATCCAGCATGATCCTAATTTTGAATAGTTAGGCCTAAAGGTAAATTATCTTAAACGCTATATCAATGTTAGAAACAATTAAAGTACATTAGATACTAAAATATTTATATACAATACCTTTGATAAAAATAATGAATATTTTAAATGAAGGTTGCTAAACTGTGAGTATTTAGAGAGAAAACTTGACAGCCTTGGAAAGTACACAGCGCCATTTCGCAAAGTGGATTTTAGAAAATTCGATCAACGATGACGATGAAATAAAAAATTCGATTATATACTCTTCTAATTTCTGCATGCAACTGGAAACCAAAAACCATTCTTGATTGAATAATAGTTTTTCATGCTGCCATCTATCGTCTTCGGAAATTTTCATAAACCCGTGTTTTGTGTGTTATACATAATATGAAAATTCAGGCTAAAGAAGGGATCTGTCTTTTCTTTCTGACAAAAGACTGTGCACCCTCCCTAAGAATTTTATAAAAAATTGGTTGTTTTAAAGGTCAATTTAATTAGATAACTCAGAATGTTTGAAGAAGGACAAATACTACTGGAGATCTTAGACACATGGAAGAAACGGAAAACCTTTAGAAAAGTATCTTTTAATCACAAAGTATCATTTATATATAAATATATATTACGTACTCTATCTTCCGTTAAAAAATAAAATTATTAAAACAAACTAAGGACAAGTGTCCAATCCTGCCTTACTTATCAAAATATGGTCCTAAAAAATCTTGCAATATTTTAAAGAATATAAAACATTCTCTAACATATAAAACGTTCCCTAACAGCTCATTTCAAAAATAACAATTCTTGACTTAAGCATAATCGTCCACAGTTACTGAAATTAAAATGCAGAACAATATCACTAAACTAGAAGGAATTTGAATCACTTGGGATTACTTAAATGTTGGCTCAGTATTCCATTCTCAATGACTCCAAGATAATATTCAAAATAATCCTTGCGTAATTTAATGTGTACTTTAAAAAAAAAAAAAAAAAAATTAATTAATTTTTTAGCCAGTAATTTTTTTTAATTTAAGGGGGCTCAGTACCATTTAAATTATTTTTAATTTGTGTATTTTACAATATCTTATCTTGTTGGCATATTATTGTGTGTGTTTATAAAGAAAAATGACTTAATCAAGCAAAAATGCAATTTTTGTAGTAACAGGCGAAAATTTTATTTAAGAAAGAAGAAAGAAAATTTTAAAACTACACTTCTCCAACAACTTTGAAGCTTTTGAAATAGCTTTTCTTTGTGTACTTACCCCAGAAGTGTTCTCTATCACTGTAAAATCAGATTTTCAAAAACTTATTTTATCAAAAAATAAAATACATATCAAGATTATGTAAGAAATAAAGTAAAATTAATTATTATTTTAAAAGTTATATTTTTAAAAATTAATCATTTATGTTTCTGAAATCCAATCTAACACATTTTAAGGAAAAAGTTGTTGTAAAATTGTTATTTTTGTCTTTTTTAGCAAATTGCAGTGTACCAAATTCGCTTATTGCATTTAATCTTTTAACTGTGTATTTCTTTTTTATCACTCGTCTTCTACAAATTAATACTCACTTCTTTTAGTTTTTTGTTGTTCTGAAGTACACTGTTCAACAAGCAAGAAATTTTCTGGCATATTTTAAAATGTAAAGGCACAAATTTGGTGACTAATAAATCGATTTGGGATCAAAATGAGTTTTTCGTTTTTTATAAATCAATTATTTATCGAGTTATAAATGATTTTAGGTCACCTGATAACAAGTTTTTTTTTCTTTTCATGTGGAAATTCAGTTCAAAACACCAATTTTTCATTTTTTACTGAAAGATCCTTTATGTGTATCAGAAATGGAAACGTCTTTTGATTACATAGTTTCTTAATAATAACACTTGCAAATGTTATGAGTTTCCAGACAAAAATGGATTTAAACTGGTGTCCTGGTGTCATAAAGTTGCCCCTTTGGATTTGAGAATGGCTTTAAGGGAGCTTTTAGACTTTCGCCTTTGATTTGATAATCTGCATAGAGTTTTTTTTTTTTTTTTCCAACAAATATGTCTTTTGGAGTAAGATAAGATGTTAAAGACAGAAATAATGACTCAAAGTACAGGTTAAATTAATTGGACCCCCTCCCCCTATAAGCATATATGGTTTAAGAAACATGCTCAGTGGTTTTTATGTATACAGTAGAATCCCTCAGATCTGGAGAGCTTGGGACCAGAGGTTGTGCAGGTTTTAGATTTTTGCGGATTTTCAGTCATTTCTATGCTTACATTTTTAAAAAGTAATTTGAATATAATAATGCAATTGAAATTATAATGAGTGCTTGCAATATCGTAAAATATTAAAATAAGTAAAGTAATAAACTAAAATAATAAAAAGTAAGATAATTTAAAAAATGATTCAATATTAAAAGTAAATGTCAAGTAAAAAATAAATAACGTATAATTAAATATGGATAATAAAGATGACATACATTTTTCTTGAATTATTCAATGAAACATTCCTCTTAAAGGTATCCTATTAATTCACATCAAAATCATAAAGTAAGGATATTTAATTTCAGATTTAGTTAGATTAAAAAAAAGCTTGATTTTATTTGATTTATACTTGATAAATATATTTGGTAAAAATATTGTGATTACCAGTGATATCAACAATATCTTGATTTTTTTCAGAAAAAAAATTTATACTTTCTTCATGAAAAATCACGAGTTTAGTTATATTTTCGAGAATTATACATCAAAATACATACAGAGTGATATAACTAAAATATTCTGTAATTTTTTCCTTGTATTCGAACTGAAAAATTCATTGTTTACATGTGTGATGATGTGCGGATTTTAGGCATTTGCGGATTAGAGGGAGTCTACTGCATTACATTTATTCAACTTACAACAGAAAAAATTAATATACACACACGTCCCTCTAAAAAAAAATACAATTCATAGTTTTCAAAATAACTTAAAAGGAAATATTGAAAAATGAAATTCTTAAATAATATATATTCTAAAAAATTATAAAATGAGGTTAACAAAAAATTAATACAACAATGGATGAAAACCACTGTGAGGCTTTTTTTTCTTCATTTTTTAACACACGCATCTAATAATTTTTTATATTAGTATTGTAATTTAAAAATGTTTAACAATTGGAATGAAAGGATATTTCTTTCTTACTTTTATAAAAATAAATATTTTTATTTTTCATATTATATTGAATGCTTAAAGTTTTATTATGTTCTGTTTTATTTTTTGTAACAACATGCACTTAATTTTTGAAGAAGTGGGGGGGGGGGGGACTTTTAAAAATACACCTGTTGTAATCTTACAACCCATCATGACTATTGGGGATGATGTCAAATGTGGATTGGATGCTTCCCCTTGATGTTGTAGGCAGGGGGAGGGGAGGTGCTTAATGAGCAATATTTCTCACTTAATACTTAATTGAATATTCATAAGTTCACAAGACCTTGAATATTTACATACTTGCTTTATTTTTAATTGTGCTTGCGATATACAAAATATGTCTACCAAATATAATTAACTTATCTAGTATTTAAAAGAATAAAATCCTGATGTACAAGCATTATATGCAATGAAACAAATTAAACTAGCTATGAAATACTGAAACCCTAGAAAAAAAGAAAAAAAAAACTAATATTGTAAATATAAATGCGAATAAAAAATAATTTAAAATTGTATCAGTTTGTTTATCTTACAAAACGAGGGGGTGGTGAGGAATCTATTTGTTTAGCATATTTTAGTGATATACAGTAAGCTCTGTCTAAGGCAGAATCGATCGGGACTGAGAAAATTTTCCATAGTAGACAACATTCTGGCTTAGTCAATTTTTACTCTATGGATTTGCAGGAATTTTAAAATCTTTCCGTCAGATTCTGCAGATTTTCGCCTTACACAGAGTCTGGATTACAGAGTGTTTACTGTATAACAATCTCTACAGAGGGTTAAAATATAAAAAATATATTTTTTACATGTTTCATTTATTATTAGATTTTCAATGTCTATAATTTTTTTTCCGTTAAAATTTACTATAAAATATTATGTTGTTATCAAAATTGTTTTATTGATATTAATCTTTTAGGTATAATTTACTGTAATTAGTTGGAAGGAAAGGATTAAATTGTAATCAACATATTAAATTAGTATTCTGCAACAGCAAAATTTATTAAACCACAGTAAAATAAGAAGTAAGTAATATTATCATCATTAAAATTGATACAATAATTGAATGTAATATTACCAGGTTGTTAATAGCTTATGAAATGTTAGATAAAAACAACATATCCTCAATAAGGTTTTTTGCTTTTATCTTTAGATTTTTTTTTTAAATTTAAATCAAATATTTATCAAACTATTTCTTTAAATCAAGGAAGTATAAAATGCATAAAAATGTCATATAAACACATTTAGCTTTTAAATGTATTTTAATTATTTTTTCTTTTCATAACATTAAACCTTAAAACTTCCCATATTAATATATATATATATATATACATATATATATATATATATATATATATATATATATATATATATATATATATACAGAGATATAAAACTTAATCTGTAATTTCATAATCATTTACTTAGTATATAAATTCAGAAGCAGATAAGCTACCTCCTGGTCTAGACTTTTCTTGTGACCCCCTCTGCTCCTTCAAAGTGATATCTTACAGTGTTTGCTGACACTAAAAGCAGAAATATCTATTTTTAAAGCAGGTACACACTGAAATTTCATAAAGTTGAAAACGTCACATTTCAATGAGTTTTCGCTGTAAAAAATGAGATTTTTTAACATTCCTTCTGAGACATTGAATAATATCTCTCTAAATATAAGTTATTAGGTGCCAGGGACCATATAAAAAAATAATTTTGTATTTTGATATACACAGCCCAGGGACGAAATCAGCCTTTTTCGCGCCCCGGGTCAAACATGGATTTTGACGTCCCCTCCCTCCCCTACCTCACGAACAAAAAAAGTTATCAACCACAGGTAACCTATGCAAAAAATAAAAATCTTTTAATAATAATTAAAATGCTAGCAAGAAATATTTAAACAACGCTCCCATAGGATTAACATTTGCTTGAGATTTAAGAGCCTACATTAGTCACGCGAAGAAATAGGAACGCTAATGTTAAACCTCTGGGAGCATTCTTTTTAAAATTTCTCACTCGCATATTACTAGTTTTAAATAATTGTTTTTCTTACTTAGAATAGCTGAGATTGAATTCTAACTGGGCTAGTGTTTACTTTTTTGATTTTGGTTGCAGATTTTTTTATATATATATAAAGTTACTTTCGCTTTCATAAATTTGAAAATAATGTTCCCATCGGTTTAACATTAGCTTGCAAGTTTCTTTATATTTCATATTTATATACATTTTTGTATGAAACAACAAACAAAATCTTCATTTGGCAAACCCCTTCACCTTTTAGTCTGGTCATATGCCCCCTCTGCACCTCCTAGTTTCGACCCAGACCACTACCCCCTACATACTAAATGCCTCTCGCATTCACTGTTTTCCCCATATAAGAACTGGAAGTCAGTTTAGCCCCAAAATGCTCTGCCATCTATCGGTGACAATTGACATGATTTTTAAAAACCTGTAGATAAATAACGTAAACAAAAGTTGTTTTGAGAATATTTAAATAGAAAATTTTAAAATAAATTAGCTTAAAAAGCAAAATTTGTTAAAAAATTTTTGTTATTTGTTCCTAGAATTTCCCTTTTTTTTTTCTCTTTTCGTATTTATTTTAATTGTTGTATTAAGTGATATTTTTTCTATAAAATATTTGAAAGGAGAAATTATTTCATAATTTCTCTTCAATTTCAAATGATGAATGATAAAATAACGCACATACTTTATTTTATTATATGCATTTTAAATTATATGTTCTTTTTAAAAATTAATTATAATATATAAATTAATAGCACTTACATTTACTTGTAAATAGATTTCCATCAAAAATAAAATAAACAAGGTTTATGAAGTGAAAATATTTATTAACATTATAAAATGGTACATGAATTTTAATCAATGGATCAAAAACTATGAGCAAGTTTAAAAAGGTTATTGCAAAACATAAAAGTATTTGATTAAATTAAATTTTACTAAATAGTAAGACATGTATTTCTTTCAGGCAAAATATTAATAATAAACAAAGTTAATGTGAGGTGAATGTGTCAGTGAAGGACAATCTTAAGGAATTGCTTTAAAAATAATTTTAAATTAATAATTATAATTATTATATTCCTGTTTTTTTTACATTATATTAATCTATCAACAATGTTTAACTAACTTCATAGTTGCACTTCCCATTGTGAATTAAAATTTAATTCTAATAATAACATAATTACTTGACACTCCAGTACTAGTACCATACAGTTGCCTCAATAAATAGATTGCAATATTTTTCTGAACTTCCCTATTTAATATTTTCTATCTAAAATAATTAAATAATTGATATTGTGATAATAATACTATAAATATTAATTACCTTCTGATTTTCTGGTCAGAATGGGAAAAATATGAGCAAAATTTTTTTTGAAAAAAAAAATTATGGCCATTTTTTTTTCGAGAACTCTGATTTTCTGGTCAGAATGGGAAAAAAATGGGCATAATTTTTTTTGCCATCAAGTACAGATCAAGTACTTTCAAGAAATTTAATAAGTTGGAAATACGATTCTGTGCACTGATGTTCCAAGACACTTTTTTCATCTTTTTTACTATCCCCCCCCCCCCCCCCCGATACACACACACGTTGCCTCAATAAATTGATAATAGTATTTTTTTTAATTCCCTATTTTATATTTTCTATGTAAAAAACGTAATTTATTGATATTGTGATATTAATACTATATATATTAATTACATTTATTATGATAATGAAACTAGCAAGTCTTCCGGTCAAGGCCTCAAAACGTCAATTCTGCAGTTTTTTTTTTTTTTTTTTTTTTTTTTTTTTTTTTTTTTTTAAACATTTAATTTAGTTTCATTTCTTTTATATTTGTATTATTAATTATTACAAGTAATAATCAAGTACTTTCAGGAATGAAATTACTGATATATTTCAATTACATAATATTTATATTGCTTCAAAACACAATGCTATGAACACATATTTATTTTAATGACATTACTAATTCGTATTCGATTTCATCGTGCATCATTTATTATTATTATCATTATAATTTTGCTGGGAGAAATTTAAATAATTTTGAATGTTATTGTATTTTCATTTTCATACAGAAAAGGCTTAGCATAATTATTTGATAAAAATAAATACTTTGATCTATCATTTTTATTATTAATAATAACAATATTATTTCAGATTCTTTCAGATTAAGGTACTCTTTTCCTTTTAAGGCATTGTAAATTAATAAAAATACATCTTATTAATAGCAACTGTACATTAATTTAATTTATTATTATTCAACGGAATGTTATTAGAAACATGCAAATAATAGTAGTAAAAATATCTATTTGTATTTTTAAAAATACAATGAAAAAAAGTTAAAAGGACTCGTTGACTGTCTTCTACAGGAATGGTGAAAAGAAATATTTTCCTTTATTCTGCTGGATGAACAGCAGTAAGGCACACAGCAATATGGCAATTTATAGAGAATATATTAACTTCATTAAAAGTAAACATTCTGTTTAAAAAAATCACAAATTACTGCAAAAAATAAAAGCTTTCAAAGGCGGGTCTATGAGGCGATCCATGTAAATACAGCAATAACATACCCCAAACAGTAGCGCCATCTATCAACCTTGCTGACTTCCATTTTTGAGTCAAATGCGAGAGGCATGTAGTATGTAGGGGGTAGTGCCCAGACACAGCCTCTTATAAAACAAAAGCTGTGCACTTTTTTGCAATTGGAAAAATGTTTCTATCATCAGCGGTTTAAACGATAATTGCCATAACCTCTATGTTGGACCACCCTATATGATGAAATTCTGAAAAGATATTTTTTACTTTTGCATATATAAATATATATATAAATTTTTCCTTCAGATTTACAGTAAGTAAATTTAAAAGCTAATGCATTTTCACATAAACATTTATAGGAAGTCTCTAACCTCAAATGAACTTTCTTAATTTAATAATGAATTCTACTAGAATATGAGTATAAGATTGTATGATCACCCAGGGAGCTAAAAATTAAGGAGAGAAAAATAGACAAAATGCTTGATTAAACTTAATAGCTTCTTTAAAAGATATGTGTAGAGATGTTCTCGGTCATTAGGCTGTTATTATTAGGTTGAGCAAAAAGTTCTGGGAAATTTTTAATCTAAGGACAACTTTGCACGGTTGGGCGTCGTCGGAACTCTTCCATACCCTGCCTACAATCCAGACGTGGCTCCATCCGATTATGGCCTCTTTCGATCAATGCAACACTTTTTCAAGGACCTTCAATTTGAATCCTTTAATGAAGTTGAAGAAGCATGTCAAGAGTTTTCTAATTCCAAGGAGTCGCCATGGTATTTCCAGCAAATCCGGAATCTGGCAGAAAGTCGTGGACTATGATGGTCTCCTACTTTGAAAAATAGTCCTTGTTGCTTTTGTTGTTAATTTGCGAATAACAACGCAACTTTCAAAAATTTCCCAGAACTTTTTGCTCAACCTAGTAACAAAAGCCGCCTTTGTTTAATTCCAACACAAAGTAGAAGTCAAAAATTTGAAAGCATTTTTAATTTCTTCTTTAAAAGATATCATTTGTAGAGATGATGAACACAATCTCATACATGAAGCTGTGGCTACAGAAGCTGCCTCTGGAAACTGGAAACCGAAAACTGCAAGAATCAAATATTTTCTTCTTATGAATATGGAAGATATTAAAAGGGGAGTAGCATTTGGAATTACATGTTTATATGTTAATTACCTACAAAATTCTAAAAATGAATGAAACAAAGAATACTGCCCATCATTTCTCTTTAGACATAAAATATTAGCCAGTTATGAAGAAAATAAAATCTGAAAAAAAATTTTGCACCGGGCTCCTATGCTCAGCCTAATTGGTAATCCGCCTATGTATAAATTATTAAATATATATATATATATATACATATACAAGACATAAAATATTCAGTTTTGAAATAAGTAGAATACGTTATTACTTGACTTTGAACACTTGAATTCAATAATAAAATATTCCATTGCCATTTCTGAGCAAATGTGACACTAAAACTAAACATGAATTGAGACATTATATACATAATGGAATCTTCCAATGTCATATGGCATTGCAAGATTCATTTAAATTTAAAACTGAGAGCAGTAATAATGTATTTGGTTATTTTCATGTACTAGTTGGAATTCAATATGAACTAATAGTCCCCTATTCCCCAACATAAAAAATGAACTTTATGTAGGATAAAATTGCATGGTACATTGATTTTCAGCTTGAGATAAACATAAGTATTTAATATCTGTTGCAAAAATTATTAATATTTTTTTAATTTACAGATAATATTATAATTTACAGCAAACCCATAAAAATACACTTCAATGAAAATCTAAATTAAAGAGGCTACTACAGAGTAATAAATAATCTCATTTTTTTTAAAACTGTAGTTCTATTGAAATGAAATGGACTTAAAACATGATATGGTTTTGAAAGAAAAAATTAATCAGTTAAAAGCTCTTCTTATTTTGATAAAAATCTTTACAAGTAAAAGAAACATTGCAGTAAAATCCCGATTGTAAGGTCCCCTTTTTTCAAAAGTAAAAACAGTTAAATTTGGGAGGGGGCTTATAATTGAGATTTAAAAAATATATTTTAAAACCAGTTTTTATCATTAATTTTGAAGTAGATAAGGTAAATACAAGGGTGAGAATCGTTCATATTTCAGCTCGATTTGTAAAAAATAAATTTAACCCCCCCCCCCCCCCAAAAAAAAAAATAAATAAAAAATATATATACAAATAATAAAAAAAATCCCTAACAAAAATCTGTAAGCAAAATTTTAAACTTTACTGTTTTTTTCAAATGCACTTCTTTATTTGTTATTTTATTGCAACAATGTTTAATCAATCATCTAAGCCCCTCCCTCCCCCCCAAAAAATACTTCTTCCCCTTCCCCCCCCCCCCTCTGGTACCAAACATGCATAATTTAACCTATAAAATTGTTTAATTTTAAATTTCTTAATACACAGTATACTATGCAAATACACTATCTAATATATAAAAATGAAAATTTGTCTGTCTGTCTGTAATGCTAAATCGACAGTTTGGAAGCCAGAATTGTGAAATGTTATGCACATGTGTATTAAAACATGGCCGAGGCAACTAAAGCAATCCGGAATCGCAATAATTTATATTTAACTTTTAATTAATAAAAAAAACACCAATTTGTCAGCCATTTCTTATCAAATGTAAACATTTTTCATTATAGCAGCTGCCAACAATTAATAAAATTCTTACTACAACAATTACCTCTCTATTGCAAGACTCATTGCATATTATGTACGCCATGCTGCAATACTAAAAAGCTGTAGCGGGTATTATGATAATTCTTTTATCTCACATGCAAATAATTAGAGATTATTTAATTGCACTTAATTACATATTACAAATTTTAAAAAATAAAGAAACACATTTTATCACAAACATCAACAAAACTTTTTATTTTATTTATTTCCTTATTACAAAGATATCGTTTTATCGCCTGCTGCCATAGTAACATGATAAATTAAATTTAATTTAAAAAAAAGGGCACAGTAGTAGAAAAATATTTTACTAAATTAAGTAGTTATTTTTAATTTTGGTTTTAGAATTAAATTCATGAACTCCCATGCATTGAACGGGTTAAACAGCTATTAGCTACATAAATAATCTATCAGCTAAATTATTCTCTCATCCCAAAATATCTGCTTCTCTCCCTGTGTCTCCTGGCTCTCACATCATGATCCCCCCTCCCACACTCCCTGCATCTCATGCAGTTTAAAATCTATAAATTTTTGTAACATTTTCTGCTTGATTTGTGATTTGGTCTTAAAAATATTAAAAACCTATAATAACACCTAAATTATTTCACACCTCTCCCCCCCCCCAAAAAAAAATGTTTTCCTCTCTTTTTGTTGCCCCCCCCCCCAACACACACAGTATATTTAAAAAAAATAATAATGTTTTTACTTTTTTGGGGGGGGAGGCCTCTATTTAATCAGAAAATATACATGTAATTCAGGGGTTAGAACATCCAAACTGTGGGGGGGGGGGGATATTTTGCTTTCCTTCCAAATATTTAGACCCCCCCCCCATTTGGGTAGAAACGATGGAGAAGATGAAGATTTTAGAGGAGTTATACTTGGATGAGATTATGTAGACGAGATTATAGATCAATCACCTTACTACAAAATAAGAAATAGGGCAGGATTATTTAAAAATTAAATTTAAGGATTTAAACTTTGCTATTAACGAGCAACAAGTAAAGCAAAAGAATTTATATTTCCACAATTTTAAACTTTTTGTGCTAGGGAGGAAGGAGAGCAGAGAAGGAAAGCAGACATTTCATGCAGAGGGGGGGGGGGTATTAAGATTATGTGAAAACATGTAGAATCCATCAAAATATTCAAAATTCGCTCCTTTAAATTTTTAAATCAATTTTTTACCACCAAAAAATTTGTGAAAGGGGGGAGGGCTTATATTTGGGAGTAGAAAATAAAACAAAAATTGCTTAAAAGTAGGAGGTGGGCTTACTTTCTAGGGGGGCTTACAATCGGGATTTTACGGTATATCTTTCCTTTTTTGCAATTCTCATTTGTAATACACTTGAGCCCTGATTTAACGAATTTCTCAATTTAGCGATTTGCTTTATGGTCCCGACGAAAATGGAACAAAAATACTTCGATTTAACGAATTTATAACCCCGATTTAATGAATAACTTTCGATGACAAAAAAAATGAAAAATTGAAGCCATTTTCTAATATTTATTAAAAACTTTCAATGTCTCTGATTGTTAATTTTCTGAGCATATATCTTGCGGTGCACAAATATATACATGCTAAAAGGAACATTACAGTGAGGTTATAAATAGCAGTAGTAGTGGATCGAATTAAGAAGATGAAATACTGAGGAAGCATGCAATGTTCAAAGATACAGTTTGGATACTTTGAAACAATATGTGATGGCCCAATGATGTTGGTGGCACTGCTTTTACAGCTTCAGAAAAAAAATGTAAAGAAGTATGGAATGCAAAATCAGAACAATGCAGAAAAAATCTATAACAGATATCTTATAATTTATCTATAAAATTTCAATAAATGATATATTTTTTTTTTTAATTACAATGCATGTGACTTATAGTAGTACATAAAAAAATAATCAATTTTTATACAGCACATTCTTTAAAAACAACAAATGTGTTAACATCATTATTAAAGTAAGTGAGCATTTCTATTCTTATTTATGGCAATTTTATAACTTATTATAGCATAAAATTTACAGAAAGTCAAAAATTGAGGCTAAAATGTGAAAAAAGACTAGAAGAAAATCTAAGCATAGAAGATGTTTTTCTTTAAAATCCCTTATTTATTTCTGTTAGCAGAGGGTATAATATAAGCTTCTGTGGGATTTAATTTTCTCTCGGATTGTTTTAAAATGTAATTTGAGTAATTATGAATTTTTTTTTAGCAGAGTTAGTTCTATCTAGAAACTGGCGTAACCTAATTTTGTTCGAAATTACAATACAGGCAGTCAAAGATCAAAGACGATTGTTTCTTGAATGCCTACGTGGGGCGTAATGCCCACGTTTACTTCACATCTATTTGGGAACAGTCTATGCAGGAAGCATCAGGATTTTCTTCTGTAAGATAGAAAGTTCATCTCGCAGTAGGCTGCGGTGGAATGAAGCTGATGGTGACAGGAGCTTTCTGTAGATGTGCTTTGATCTTTGTCAGATAGTCAGGAAAGGTGAGCAATAATAGGGGAGGGGGAGGGGGAGCAAATGGGCCAAAACAGAGCTAAACATTTTGCAATATATATATAATTTTTTTTTCCAAGATAAGGCGAAGAAGCAAGTTGTATATGATAAATGATGCAAACAGTTTAGAATAAGGTAAAAGTACAATAATAAGTAAAAATAAAATAAAATAATACAAAATAAAACTGCGATTTTTTTTTTCCTAACAATAATAAACATGAAGTTAGGAAGGAAAGTTAACAGAACCCAGTGTCAAAAGCAAGGCTGGAAGACGTCCTAAATGAAATTAATGGTAATAAGCCAAATGGTAGAAAGATATACTATTTTAGAACTTGGAATTCCACAACGATGCGTTTAAGGTGGCTCCCTCCTCCTTCTCTTGGAAGGTGGGGCAAAGCCGTCATCTCTGCTGGCAAGCGGTCTTTTCCTTCCACGAGCACTATTTATGCTGTATGGTTGGATGGACCGCAACGCTTCGTTGGGTATAAGAATGCGATCTCTGTGGAAATTTTGAGCAAGTTTCTTTATAACGTGCGAGATAGGCCTAATCTTGAGATCAGCGTGAATGACGTCATTCCGGACAAACGTTGTCGCTTTACAAATCCTACGCAATACAGAATTTTGACTCGAAAAATTTCATATCAGACAACAGATGGCAGCATAAAAAATCGTTAATCGAACAGGGATTTTTAATCGAAGTAATAGCTGCAATATAGCGTCATTTCGCCATTTTGTTAAATGCAGTATATTGGGGTGGGGTAGTTTCCTTTCTATTAATCAATTTAAATATCATAATAATGCTTTTATATTATTTCAAGATGTATACGGAATAGAATATGTGCAATTTTGATTATTTGTTAATTAGCCTTTTTAAGAAACCGATTTATTTCTCTAAATATCACATAATCTAGTAGTTGTCATTAAAAATATTGATTGTTTTCCGTATTAAAGGTATTTTATATAAATATTTGAGTATCTAATTTACTGTAGCAATTTCAAATATTATTATAGCATTTGAAATGAGTTGTATTTAGGCTATTGTATTTTTATTCAAAATTAGGATCATGTCAGATCTAATTTATTTTTTATGTTTTTTTTTAATAGAGATATTTTAAGGTCACGAACTTGCATGCTATTGTATTTCATAAACGTATTATCAATTTAATAAAGAATATTGTAAAACGTAATTCACATTGTGGAATTGAGTCATTTATCCTGGTATGGATTTCTGCATCTCCAGAGGGATAGAAAATTCGGATTTTTTGACCATTAATAAACATACTAGCTGGTGGGGCCCTCCTTTCAAATTAATTTCTAATTTATACATAATCTTGCAATATGAAATCTCGAACTGAACAAACCTTGAGCTGTGTCCCCGCTACCTACATCCTCGTATAGCAGGTGTTCTGCACCACGCACTGCAAAATCTTGTAAAATGAAATTTTTTCATTGGGATCCTTAAATTCATATTGAATTATCATTAAATTCATATTAAATTGTTCCATTAATTGCTCTTATTATTACTGCACATAGTTGATGTAATAAAACATAAAACTAAAAAACAGGCTCGGACTGGCCCATCGGCCCGAGGGCCGGTGCGCCCTGGTCCAGGGAAAACTTCGCGCCCCTAAATGCCTAAAGCCGCTCCAATAATTTTTCACTGGTTGTAGACATAGATTCTGATTAGCGTACTAAATTTCGAGAATTCGTTTAGCGAGTAATCAACAATCACTAGACAGACAGCACAAGAGAAGTATTTTCTTTTATTATCGTAGCAATTTCAAAATCGGGAACCAAAAACTACATCTTTGCATGCGATTGAAAGATAAAACATGCACCCAACGAGAGCTGTAGTAGCCATGGCGCCCTGGACTTAATTTCTTTCATCGCTTTTTTGAATGATATCTTTTAGATTTAAACCAAATATTTTGCATACTGTCAGTCCTTTTTCTTTTAGTACTTTGCGCCGGCCTCCTTTATAGCTGTCCCTGAATGTACCTATAATCGTGCTTTTTAAAAGCAATTTGAGTGAAAAAAAAAAGAGAGAAGTATATCAGAAGTCAAAAAACTTCATTTTGTTGTTGATTGGAAAGCACAATCTTTTTCTTTTCGGGGAATACAAAGTTGATGATACTTTTAGATTACAATCCTGCAAGCTGTGGGATCTCGCGGGCAGCGTTTTCTCATTCACAAAATCTACCATCATTTTCGGATAGTAATTTCGCGCATAGTTTAGGAGTAATCAGTGAAAATACATAAAAAAAATACATATGCATCGAAATTAGAACCTTCTCAAAACACTGAAGTAGGGAAACTTAAATATTTCCCTTCCCTTGATCTATAACAATGGTAAAAGTTTTGAAAATCCTGGGAAAAGTGTGATGAGAATAGTAAATTTACTAAATTATTTAAGCGATTTTAGACTAGCAAAGCGACTGTTTTAGGGTGTACTTTTTCTGTAGAAACTTTTTTATAAAGAGATATCAATTCAGCTCTTTATGGATGCATAAAGTCATTTTTTAAGGATAAAAAATACCAATTGCTTTCACAAGCAAGTATTATTTTCACATTCAAATAGCCCTATATTTCAGCATTCCAGTACCCTGTAATATGTGGTAGTTTTATAAAAGAACAAAAGAAGCATGAGATTTAGTTTTCAAAATTTCTATTGCCATGCGGAGAGTATATTTTTGTTTTAAACATAAATGTTTTATAAACGAAGTTTACACACTGTATGTTTCTTGTGTGTGTTGAAGGAGATACCTGCAGATACCACATTTAAAAATGCTACTTGGTTAATAATATCAATAGTAATAAAACAGTAGTAAATAAAAATTAGTTGTTCTCAGATTGCAACAGAAATTAAATTTATGAGATTTTTAACTAGCTTGATAACTAATTATTATTACATTAAGCCCGTCGCAGCACCGCGACAACTCTATTTGGCGCCTGGTGCGAAAAAAACTTGTTAGCTTTTCTAAAGAACCTCAGTGCATCAATGGTGATCAGAAAAAAAAATGTGGCTACTCCTAACTAATTCTGCTAAAAATAATCGTAAAAAAATATGTAGGTACCAATCGACTGGAAATAATATCTACTAGTTTATTGTTATGTATAAAATATGTTTCTGAAGTCGTCTACTTATTAAGAATTGTACCAACTTTGAAATTTCAAACAATAACACTCATTTTTGACACCTTATTTGAGTTTCTTGGATCGAGACAGCCCGGAAAAAGACATATTTTATATACATTATCTTAAATCTTGATGGGGTTAGAAGAGTTTAAATTTGAGTATGGTAAAGCTAAATCCATTTGAGAAACTTAATTTTTATCTTCATAAAAATTATCTGATTGATTTTTTATTAATTAATTAAAGATATACAGATTAATTAATTAATTATACAGATGCAGATTTATTAATTAATTAAAGTTATACAGATTCCCAAACTGATTCCAGACTTTTTTTGCTATTCAGACATTTTTCTTAGTAAGAAAGCTATTACTAAAGTCATATTAAAAAATATATATAAGGAACAAACCACAATTGTTAAAACATCGATGTGTACAGCTCATTTGAATAATTAATTTTCGAGATATGGAGAACATTTTCTTTTCCATAATTTAAGGGGGTCGTATTCCGCTATCAAAGGTACCACAGAAAAAAGTCGTAAAAACTTACCAGAAATATTTTGTAGGATTTTCTTTGATGTAAAATAAGTTTTTAATAAATTTATAACACTTGTAAAATTTTACTGGTGACTAATTGAGAGATTTTGGTACTTTTTCTTGTAAGATCTTCAATTTATTTTCCGAAATTTAGGGATAAACCCCTAACACATTTTGTTTTATAAATGTATTAAGTATTAAGAAAAGCATATAAACTATATCTCTCTCCTGGCTAGAAAGGAACTCAAATAGGGTGTCAAAAGTGGATGTTACCATTTGAAAAATCAACGTTAGTGTATTTTTTTATATGTAGACAGCCTCCAAAGCAAAATTTATGAAAAGCATTTAATAGTAAATATTATTCCTAATCAATTGGTATCCTATGACTTTTTTATACAGTCATTTTCAAGAAAATTGGTAGGGTGATCACTTTTTTTTCTGCAAGGTGTCTACAGGTAGAAGAAGAAAATGAGAAAGCTCTAGTCTTGATATCAGTAATCTACTACAAGGTAATCTGTGTTCAACTTGCTGGAGTTTTAGATGTTATATGATTTGTTTTACAAAATTGCTTAGTAGGAATTGCTTGTGTAGGATTGATGGAGCTTTAAACATGCACGAAGAATATAGCGAAGTCTTCTATCCAGAGTTAGAGATATAATTTAAGCCATTATCATTTACTTGGTGCTATGCGAGTGTGTTTAAACCTCGTCAAACCAGATACAACACAAGCAAGTAAAATTGACTTGATTCGCTAAAATTTTTGCGCCCTCTGAAAATCCAAGGTCTGCGCCCTTTACACTGACCCAGTCCGACCCTGCTAAAAAACGATTTCCAGCAAACCAGTAATTTAAGTAATATATGTACATTCTACAAACTCTGTCATAAAAGGTTGAGAGAAACTAAGTTCATCTCTCCTCATAGGATTGTAACATGCTCTATCTACTCTTCAATTTCAAAACTAGCTGGGTTCAAAATAGGAAAGTTCGGTGAGAAATAATGATGTGCAAAAAATAAATCTAATACATGCAAAAAATTGACTGCACACTGCAGTAGCTGAAAGGAATATAACAGTGGGCAGGGAAGATTATTTTAGACACCTTGCATATTAATGTATCAGCTCAAAATCTAATATTGTCTTTTAAAAAATTTGCTGAAATTTACTTTGCCACTAAACTTATTCTATCCTCTTTTATATATTCTTCATAAATGCAAATTTTGCTTACTTTCAGGTGTATTATAATAATTTATTAAGACAGTACGCTTAATCCATTATTATTGATTCACAGATTAGTTTTGGTTTGCTGCAGATTAACACAGATAATTCTTTAACTGGGGACAGCACTTCTCCCTGAAAAAAATTGCAACTTTTCAGAATCTTTTGGTTTGCAATCTTCAGAAACATACCCATGTTGCCAATAAAGAAATGATAGTAACTAAAATTTGGCAACATTTTTATTTTTTTGACAAAAAAAAAAAAAAAAAATGTGTGTCCAACAATTTAGCAAATTATCACAAATATATTTCAGAAATAATCACTGAAATATTTTGCAAACTTACATATTTCATTTTTAATATTATGTCGTTGTCTGAAATGGTTTAATAATACAAAAAAATAAATTAAATCTTACTACAAACATATTTACATAACATTCTGAAAAACAACTAAATTGTTGAACATGCAGTAACATTACCAAAATTTTCATTTAAGATACCAATGAATGTTTGACAGATGCATATGTAAAAAACAGGTTAGAAAATGAAATTAAATTTCAATGACACAATTGATAAAATACATCACCTACAATAACATATCAGACTATTGAACTTTCTACAAGAATCAATAAAAAATGAGCTCTAATTTATTGTATTTTTTAGTAGAATAAAGAGAAAGAATCTTGCCTACCTGTTTTGTTGATAAGAAGTGCAAGAAAACAATGTTATTGTTGAATGCATTACATACAAGAGCTATTATTAAATACTTTTAAAAAGTAAGTACAGTCCTTGATTTAACGAATTTTTTTATGGCCGCAACAAAAATGGAACAAAAGTACTTTGATTTAACGAATTTATAAATCTTCAATGTAAAAAAAAAAACATAAAATATTGAAGAAACTTCCTAATATTTATAAAAAAAAAATCAATCTCTCTGATTGTTAATTTCCTGAATATGTATCTTGTAATACAGAAATATTTACCTGCAGCGAGGTTATTAATAGCTGTAATGGACTAGATGAAGCATGCAACAGTATTCAATGGCTCATAATGTCCACAGCTTCAGGAAGAAATTGAGAATACAAAATAAAATCAAAGCAAATAAACATCTATAAAAGATATCTTAAAATTTATCCATAAAATTTGAAGAAATAAGATTTTTTTGTTAATTACAATGCTTGTGATATATTGTAATACATAGAAAAAAGAATCAATTTTTATATAGTGTATTTTGTTAAAGCAACAAATGTTTAACTGTATTATTAAAGTAAGTGAGCATTGTTGCTCTTTATATTTATAGCCATTTTTTAACTTGTTTTGTTGTACAAAAAATATTCTTTGATTATCCCAATTAACAAATAATCTTGATTTAACAAGCAAAGTTCTTAGTCCCAAAAAATATGTTCAATCAGGGTTTGTATGTACAATGTATCTCTTTTATATTTTCATTCATATAAAGTTTCTTCATATATAGTAATGATACAGTAGACTCCGCACATTATCACAAATATAAACAATGAAACTTTCAGTCCAGATGTAGGGCCAAAATTACAATTTTTTTAAATTTTACATCATTCCATATGTATTTTAATATGTAATACTCGAAAATATGATTGAAATCGTGGTTTTTCATGAAAGAAGTATAAATTTATTTCTGCAAAAAAATCAAGATATTGCTGATATCATTGATAATCTCATTCTTTTTAGCCAATAGATTTATGTATTAATCAAGCTTTTTTTGTTTATTAAAACTGGGCTAAATATGAAATAAAACTTCATCACTTTATGATTTTGATGTGAATTAATAAAAAACCTTTATGACGAAAGTTTCATTGAATAATTCAACAAACATGCATCTTATCCTTTGCATATTTAATTTTAATTTGCTTGACCTTTACTTTTAATACTTTAATAATTTTTAAAATTATCTTACTTTTAATCATTTTAGTTTATTGCTCTACTTAATTATTTTAATATTTTACTATATTGAAAGCATTCATTGTAATTTTGACTGCATTACTACATTCAAATTACTGTTTAAAATATGTAAACAAAGGTATGACCAAAAATCTGCAAAATTCTAAAATCTGCACAACCTCTGGTCACAAGCTGTGCGGATTTGAGAGAGTCTATTATATTTTATTGACTTAGGGTCAGGTGGGGTAAAATGGGTAATCAAAAATATTGCTTAATTCTTCAAATTTTTTTAACATATTTACAGTTTTCAAAACTATATATGGTTGCTTGATGTTTAAGCTTTGTTCTCTTACTTTATTTTTGTTTTCATTGTTTGCTCTATTTTAGAGGCAACAGTAAAACCATTTGAGGACAATTTCATGCCACATGTGGTCTGATTAAACTTCTTCGTGCAGCTCATAATATCTAATATATATTCATGTGTTTGATCTCATTTTGTTCATTAAGCACTTCTAATACTTTTCTAAGTTACTAACAAGAAAATGTCTTTTGTTTTTATTGTTTTATCTTAAATCTTATAAATGGGGTAAAATGGGTATAGTGTTAGGCTTAACGTTTATAGTATTTTTAAGGTGTTATATAGAACTTTACTGAATAAAATTCTTTATTTTACTGGAATTAGAATATAATTAGTTTTAAAAATACTTTACATTGTTTATATAATGCAAAGTGTGTTATTCTTAACATCGGAAAGACATGAAATCCATTGTATATAATTTAGTCAAATCATTGCCCACTTCTAGAAATATTCCTTTTCTAGATATGGCATATCAGGTGATGATAGGATTTGAAATTTTAAGAAGAGGCACTCGAAAGAGTTGGGAAACAGAAAACCAGAATTGTCGACAAAAGTAAGAGCAGTGTGGCTTTGACACATCCTTGTTTTCATGACACCTATCAACCTGCCACACCTCCAAACAACCTTAGAATAAACTTCAAGGCTGAAACACAAGCATGTCCAAGCAAAAGCAGATGAATTTGTAACAAATGAAGACATTTAAATTAGATTATAATGTGTGGAAGATATCCGAAGTTTAAAATAGATGTATCTGTAGATGCATGGTTGAAATTTCAGTATTTGGGAAAAAAACTAAAAATTCAGTGGCAAAAGTATGGCTATTGAAGCAGATGAAACACATAAAATGAATATGAAGTAAAATTCTTGGAAAAGCCCAAAATTGGTTGCATTTTATGTTTTCCTTGATGCTGAAGACATTGGGGTATGTCCATTCATTACTCTTGTGCCTATTAGAGCAAATTTTCAGAAATAATTCTAATTATTTTATTATTAGGATAAAAATTGATATGACTAGTTAAATATCACTGTGTTTCACTCACATAAAATATATCTAATTTGAAACAAAAAGCATTTTACTTGTCTAGATAATAAATAAAAATTTTATTAACTATATTTTATGAGAGTCTATATAATAAATCAAAATTTTGTTACAAATTAGTTATATTTTATGAGAATGGAACATGATGGTAGGTATTTAACTGGTTATTTCAATTTTATCCACATATTTTATAATAAAATAATTTTATGTTTTTCTGAAACTTTGCTCTAGATAATAAATAAAAATTTTATTACAAATTAGATATATTTTATCAGAGTCTATATAATAAATCAAAATTTTGTTACAAAATTAGTTATTATTTTATGAGAATGGAAAATGATGGTAGGTATTTAACTGGTTATTTAAATTTTATCCACATATTTTATAATAAAGTAAATTTATGTTTTTCTGAAACTTTGCTTTAACGATCACAAGAGTAACAATGGACATTAACACAGATTATGTTGTAAAAAGAAAGCAGATAATAGAAACATTTGCATCCTAACCGTGTTTTTCTGCCTCATAATCATTGAATTCAAGGGATGATTTAACACAAAATTCATATTAATGTTATTATTTTTTTTGCAGTGCATAAGATAAATAAACATGTAAGGCAATCATAAACAAATTTTCAAACAAATGCTTTCATACCTATTATTTTATGAATCATTAAACACACATGAAAACTTCTACAGCACGCTTAAAGGGTTAATTTAATCAACATTTACATAATCTGGGTCATTATGCTTTTGATAAATAGACTTTTAACGCTTAAAATGTAAAAGGATGAGAATAGGAGTTGAAAAAAGTGTAGCCAGAAAATGCTTTCATTTACACCTAAGCTTGATTCTTGTAAAATTTCTCATTTATCTATTAACTTAAATTTCATATTTTAAAAAAAAAATTGACATTTTTAAAGACTTCTATAACTTTATTATATAATCTCTGGTAAATCTATTTATGCAGTATTCACTGTTAAACTTTTGTGTACCCATTTTACCCCACACTATACCCATTTTCACCTGCATTGGGGTAAAAGGGGTATATCAAACATATATCTATTAAATGTTTTGTTATAGACATACTTTTGTAACCTAAAAAATAAAAATTGTGTATTTTCATTCCAAGGATGAGCAATGTAAAGAAAATACCAAAAAAACGTGTTAATTGTTTAACATTTATCAGAAAATTTTAACAGAACATTTAAAAATAGTGAATTTTATACCCATTTTACCCCACCTGAACCTATTCTTCTTGAGTCAGTAAATTATGTATATGTCGTAGGCTAATTGAGAAATCCGGCTCTTTGCAAAGAGCTGGGCTAATTGAAGAATCCATCTCCCTTTTTCGAATTAGCCTGATATTTTTCAGGCTTATTTCAAAGAGCCTAGAAAGCGTTAGGCTAATTGAAAAATGACCACTTATTATCCGATCAGGGTGATATTTTTAGATCACAGGCTATCAAAGCCTGAGAGCTTATGTTCCCGCCGATTCTGTATGTACATGTGTACGTACGTACATACATATGTACGTAACGCGATAACTCTTAATAGAAATATCCGATTTGCTTCAATTTTTTTTTCTAAGTACATTCTGATAAGGTGCTTCCCTGATTAGTTTTAGGGGTTCATTGGTTAAGGAAAAGGAGGGCTACCCCCCCCCCCTTAATTTATAAAAATGGGTTTTTCATGCAGAAATATTCGATTTGCTCCAAATTTGGTATACCGGTTTATTGTATTAAGGAGCTTCCCTGATTATATTTGGAAGCTCATTATTTAAGTATAAAGGGGGGTTACCCCCCTTAATTTAGATAAATCGGTTTTTCATGATGAATTATTCGATTTGCTCTAAATTTGGTATACCTGTTTATTAAGTTAAGGAACTGCCTTGATTAGGTTTGGAGGTTCATTAGTTACATATAAAGGGAGAAAAGGGGGATTATTCCCCCGTAATTTAGGTAAATGGGTTTTTCATGCAGAAATATGCGATTTGCAATAAATTTTGTATACCGGTTAATTAGGTTAAGCAGCTTCCCTGATTACATTTGTAAGATCATTATTTATAAAGGGGGGCAATTGCCTCTCCCCTTAATTTAGAAAAATGCGTTTTTCATGTAGAATTATAAGATTAGGTCAAATTTGGTACACTGGTTTATTATGTTAAGGAGATGGCTTGATTAGATTTGGGGAGATCATTAGTTAAGTATAAAGGGGGGGGGGGGTAGACCCCCCTTAATTTAGGTAAAAGGGTTTTTAATGCAAAATTTATTCCATTTGCTCCAAATTTGGTATACCGGTTTATTATGTTAAGGAGCTTCCCTGATTAGATTTGGAGGTTCATTAGTTAAGTATAAAGGGAGGAAAGGGGGGACTAGACCAGCCCCTTTAATTTAGATAAATGGGTTTTTCATGCAGAGTTATTCGATATGCTCCAAAATTTGCATACCGGTTTATTATGTTAACGAGCTTCCCTGATTAGATTTGGAGGTTCATTAGTTAAGTATAAAGGGAGGAAAGGGGGGGTAGACCCCCCCCCCTTAATTTAGATAAATGGGTTTTTCATACAGAGTTATTTGATTTGCTCCAAATTTCGTATATCGGTTTATTATGTTAAGATTGATTTGAGCCTTGATTAGATTTGGAGATTTATTTTTTAAGTATAAAGGAGGGACAGGAACTAGTGTCCCCTTAATTTAGATAAATGGGTTTTTCATACAGAATTATTCGATTTGCTTCAAATTTGATATATCAGTTTATTACAATATGGCTTCCTTCATTCGATTTGGAGGTTCATTGGTTAAGTATAAAAGGGGGGAAATGGGGGCAATTGCCCCTCCCCTTAATTTAGAGAAATGGGTTTTCATGCAGAATTTTCTAATTTAGTTTGATTTTTTTTCAACCGGATCCGAACTTGAAGGTTCCATTTGAAGTCAACCCGAAAACCGACCACAACCAGGTTTTGGATTGAGTTCAATTAGATCTTTCATGTTCGGATCAGGTTGCCGATGGACGGAGATTATTTTGTCTCGCTTGCATCGGGTTATAGTTATTTGGAATATTTTTGTCGGTTAAGATCTGGTTTGGAACGGGTTTCAGGTTGACTTCGAATGGAATTTTTAGGATCTGGTAGCGTTGCGTGTCCACGGGAACTAATTTGTCTTGTTCGGATCCGGTTATGGATCTTTGGAATATTTTTGTCGGTTATCAGATTTGGTTCGGGATTTCGGGTTTTTTCAAATGGAACTCTTAGGTTCGGGTTGGGTTGCATGTATACTGAAATTATTTTTTCTTGCTCGGATCGGGGTACGGTCTGTTGTAATTTATTTTTCGGGTTTGGGCAGGGTTATGCATTGATAAACCTAATAAAAAGAAAATTGCCCAGTTAAACTGATGGCATTGAGCTCACAGGCTATTCACACTAATTGTATATTATACTCTTATTTCAAATAATAATAACCCTCGAAAAATAAATGAAGGGATTAGTACCCGTTGCCTCCCTTTCTACAAAGAACCTCCAAATCTAATCAGGGAAGCTACTTAACATAATAAACTGGTATACCAAATTTGAAGCAAATCAGATAATTCCGCACGAAAAAACCATTTCACTAAATTAACGGGGGGTATTAGCTCCCCCATTTCTCCCTTTATGCTGAACCAATGAACTTTCAAATCTAATCAGAAAAGCTCCTTATTAGAACGAACTTAGAAGAAAAATTAAACTAAGTTAGATAATTTTGCATGAAGAACTATTTATTTAAATTAAGGGGACTGGCAATTGCCCCCTTTTCCCCCCTTCAACCTCCAAATCAAATGAAGGAAGCCATATCGTAATAAACTGGTATATCAAATTTGAAGCAAATCGAATAATTCGTATGAAAAGCCCATTTATCTAAATTGAGTGGGGGGTGTGGTCTAGCCCCCCTTTCCTCCCTTTATACTTAACTAATGAGCCTCCAAATCTAATCAGGGAAGCTCCTTAACATAATAAACCGGTATACGAAATTTGGAGCAGTTCGAATAACTCCGCATGAAAAACCCATTTATCTAAATTAAGGGGGGGTCTAGCCCCCTTTCCTCCCTTTATGCTTAACTAATGAACCTCTAAATCTAATCAGGGAAGCTCCTTAACATAATAAACCGGTATACGAAATTTGGAGCAAATCGAATAACTCTGTATTAAAAACCCATTTATCTAAATTAAGGGGGGTTGGTCTAGCCAACCTTTCCTCCCTTTATAATTAACTAATTAAACTCCAAATCTAATCAGGGAAGATCCTTAACATAATAAACCGGTATACCAAATTTGGAGCAAATCGAATAATTTTGCATTAAAAATCCATTTACCTAAATTAAGGAGGAGGCTACCCCCCCTCTTTCCTCCCTTCATACTTAACTAATGAACCTCTAAATCTAATCAAGCCATCTCCTTAACATAATAAACCAGTCTACCAAATTTGAGCTAATCGAATAATTCTACATGAAAAACGCATTTATCTAAATTAAGGAGAGAGGCAATTGCCCTCCTTTCCCCCCTTTATACGTAATAATGTTCTTCGAAATGTAACAAGGAAGCTGCTTAACATAATTAACCGGTAAAAAATTTATAGCAAATTGCATATTTCTGCATGAAAAACCCATTTATCTAAATTACGGGGGGGGGAGGGACTAGCCCCCTTTTCCCCCTTTATCTTTAACCAATGAACCCCAAAAACTAATCAGGGAAGCACCTTATCAGAAAGAGCCTAGAAAAAAAAATTGAAGCAAATCGGATATTTCTATCAAGAATTATCACGTTACGTACACACGTACATACAGAATCGGCGGGCACATAAGTTCTCAGGCTTTGATAGCCTGTGAGCTAAAAATATCACCCTGATCGGATAATAAGTGGTCATTTTTCAATTAGCCTAACGCTTTCTAGGCTCTTTGCAATAAGCCTGAAAAATATCTGGCTAATTGGAAAAAGGGAGATGGATTCTCCAATTAGCCCGGCTCTTTGCAAAGAGCCTAGGCTGTTTGCAAAGGGCCAGATTTCTCAATTAGCCTACGACATATATAATAAATGTATGACCCTATCTGTGTATAAGCTACAAGATTTTTTACAATGTTCAAATGCCCAAATATGTACAAACGCTGTAAAAGATCTTGTAGCTGATTCATTTAAAACTCGCACAAACTAATTGATTCATGGATACCTATCTGTTTATCATTGAAAATGCATTAAAAGGAAACGAAAAAAAAATTGTAAAAATGAAAAGAAATTTTTGGCACTGATAATAATATCCCAAGTGGAAGAGGAGAGACGGAGGGTCGGCCCAGGAATGATAATGCATCAAAGTCACAAAGGGAGGGGGTCCAAAATTCCCATAAAGTTTGTAACAGTCTATATGTACAGCTCAAATATCTCCTGATACAAATATTTTCTCTCAAATGAGATTTGAAATAATTTTTTCATAGCCATTGCTGCAGCTGAAGGGAGCTGTTAGGCAATAATATTCATTGTCAAAGAGAAGGGGGGGGGGAGCTCTGTTCTCCAAGCAACTCCCTGAATTCTTCAATAATTGAACGTTTATAAAAATTGACATTTTGGCAGGTTATTCAAACAATGGTGTTGTCCAACATCATCTTGACCCGTGAATCTTTATATAGACTTCCTCAAATCCACAATCCTAAAATCCACAAACACCTAAAATAAACACATCATCACAGATGTAAACAATGAAACTTTCAGTTCATATATGTAGGGGCAAAATTATAGAATTTTTTAGCTTTATATCATTCTGTTATGTATTTTAATATGTCATTCTTGATAACACTTGACAACAATATAAATGTATCTTGAATGAAAGTATCGAAATATTTATTAATTTAACTTGCTAATCATGAATATGGCAATAAAAATGGAATTTGGCTCTAGTTATTTTGTTAGGTTGAGATTTTACTTCGTATGACATGGATAAAAGAACACATTAATAATAATGCATTGTATGTCTTGTTTCCAATTTAATTATTAAGAAATAAAGGTGGCAGCATAAAGTACAGTCTTACAAATACATACAGTACATAATAAAAGGGTACATAAAAAAAGTGTACATAATAAACCTGACAACATAAAGTACAGTCTTAGCAATATTATTGATGAAATCGCTTGCTCTTTCGCTTATATTCCACGTTCTGATTATCTCTAAAAATCGTCCAGCAGTAGTCTGCAAGCATAGATGCAGACCATTTTCCTTGATAACATTGCTCAATCACAAACATATTCTGGTAGAAACGTTCACCATGCTCGTCGCTGAATTTTCTGCAGTTAGCAGGGACGAAATCCAGGTGGGAATATAAGAAATGTAGCTTTAAGGACATTCGACACCCAGATTTCCGATATAAAGCCAGCATGTCGTTAACAAGATCTTCGTAATATTCGGATCGCACGTTTCCAAGGAAATTAGTACAAACTTAACAGACTGAATCCTATGCTTGTTTTTCATCATGATGTAACAGGTTTTCAAATTTCGGATCCTTGAAAATATCTCTAATCTGTGGACCCACAAAAATTCCCTCTTTAATTTTTTCCTCACTCAGTCTGGGAAATTTTGTACGCAAGTAACCAAAAGCTGGTTTATTTGTAAACATAGATTTAACCAACTGCTTCACAATACTCAGTTTTATATGTATTGCAGGTAAGATGATTTTCTCTGGAGAAAGAAGCAGCGTGTTCTTGAGATTTATTTTTCCACGTGTCAAACACAGCCGCGGACGCCAGTCTTTCTGGATATAGTGTAAATCTGTAGCACGACTGCTCCATTCACACAGGAAGCAACAAAATTTTGTAAATCTCAGTTAAATACCCATCAAATGCGCAACTACTTTCAAGTCAGCACGGACACACCATTCATTTCATTTCATTTCCTTTCTGATTGTATTAGTAATGCACTTTTACCGTGATTCAAATGTTACGTTAACGAAAATGTAACAAAAGTTATTGGCATCGTTAATGCATTTTCGCGACATTGCTGCAAATGAAATTATAAAATGACTACACGTAAATATAAAAGCTCGGGCTTCAACGAAGTCAAATACGGAACTGACAAGCGAGCGAACACCTGCAATTCTTTTTATAAGAAAAGACACAGGCTGTTACGTAATACGACAGATGTTAATTTAATGGATTGCAAAGAATTGTGCAATACTTTCTGTGTGGTATTACAGTGGCAAATCAACAAATGAAATACAAAGAACAAATTCTTGCATTTTACCTATGATATTTGTTCATTTATTTTATTTTTTTTCTTCCTAAATGTTTATTTTATTACACGTTTTATTAATTCATATATGCACGGTAACATCGAAAAATGAAATATTAGTTATTATAATGCGCAATAAATCAGTTTATTCTTTAAAATGTTTTAACAAAAGTGACATTTAAGCATTAGGTACATTATATCTTTGCACCCCTTAATCTCAGAAACAAGAGCCAAAACACAGTTTTCATGGTGATATTCGTGTTCAGCACATTGAATTCATTAAGAATTGGGTGTTTTCAATTTTGATACATGAACTTTGTTAAAAATTGTTGCCTAGTGTAATATAACTGAACTTGTAGTTTTTTATGAAGGAAATATAAATTTATTTGTGAAAAAAATCGAAATATTGCCGATACCACTGGTAATTACAATCTTTTTACCAAATATGTTTATATATTAATCAAGCTTTTCCGGTTTTTACTGTGTAAACATGAAATAAAACTTCCTTACTTTATGATTTTTATGTGAATTATAATAGGTTACCTTTATGAGGAAACTTTCATTAAATAACTCAAGGGAAAGATATCTCATCTTTGTTCTACATATTTAATTATACATTATTATTTACTTGACCTTTACTTTTAATAATTTTTTAATTATTACATTCAAATTACTGTTTTAAAAATGTAAACAAAGCAATGACCAGAAATCTGTAAATTTTAAAATCCGTACAACCTCTGGTCCCAAGCTGTGCAGATTTGAGGGAGTCTACTGTATTCCATTGATTGGAGAGTTGCATGTTTTTGCTATTAATTTTTATGAGATGTATCATGTGCCCACTGGTACATGCAGAACAGGCGAAATCTGAGCTCCCTTCCTTCAGTTACTGACTTAAATGGTAAGTCATTCAATGCTAAGTAGTTAACCAATCACTAACAATACCACTGGGGAGAATTGAAAAGCTAATATAAAAAAATTTGAAACATCAACCAGCTGGTTCTGGTAAGGCAGGGTGTTTAACATGTCAGACGACTGTGGTGGCTTCCAGATCAGTATAGTCTTTAAAATATTATTAACGGATATTTTACTCAATAATTCAACTCGCTTCTTCGTCTCGTTTTCTACTCTAACCTTATATAAGATGTATTGTATGCACACATATGTATGTGAAAACCGAACGATAAGTTGCTATCTGATTCCCCCCTACAGATATCCTACAATATCAAGTGCCAGACACCCCCCCCCCCTCCTTCCTAATATGATAATGTTGTATATGTACAGCCCCTAACTCATAAACTAAAGAGAAAAATGTAGGTGGAACAGGATCAATATTTTTACTTATATATACACATATGTGGGATGAGACTCCTATTTGTAAGTCATAACTCATTTCTAAAACGAACACTGACATTTATTAAGACGAAGACAAAACAAAAATACAGTTAGTAGCACTTTTCACTATCGATATTTAGCTTAAAAGCAACAACCTTCGGCTTTATTTACTTAACATTGTCGAATATTTCCTAAGATTTTCATATGTCTTTTAAATCTTCTATTTTATATCGTCGAAATGTTCTGTTCTTTTTAACAACAGCCGTCGTTGAATTCTTTCTGCGTTTCCACTTCATGCAGCTTCGTTACCTTTTTAATCTTGAAGCGGAGGGAACATTCAGTCTGAATGTAGGTGTTACTTTCGAAGTTTTCCACATGCGGCCTTCCTGACATCTGGAACTGCCGTCAGCGACATGTGCTAAAACAGAATCGGAAAAAGAACCAAAAACAAAAACCAGTAACTGTTCTTAGGGGATAAAAATTAATCTGCATGTGGCAAAGCAAAAGACAATAAATTTATTTATTCGATCTTTTTCATCGGCAGATGATAACTGAGATGAACTGAAACAATTCTTCTCCGATGTTTTGAGAACGACATGGAAAGTTTATGTACACTGGAAGGCTGTTGGCGCCAAGATGTGTTTGCTACTTTGTAAATAATTTTATTTAAAAAGTTTTAATTAAAGTATATTTTTACATCATAATGTCCAGCGCATACCTTCTTCTGCTACGCTATGCCACAAAAACTGGTGACTCGTTTTATACGTTTGAATGCTGGATTTGGAATAACACCTTCATAAAGTATTTCTGTGCAAAGCTGTAAAGTTATCGTTTTCATAAACAGGATGAGATTTTCGAATTTTTATCTCCCGTTTGCATTTATCCTCTGAGGTGGTGGTTGTTCATTATTTTAAATTGTTTCATTTTTCAACGAGTATTTGGTTTTGTTCTGAATTTTGATATTTCTGTTATATTTTACTAGGGGGCTCTGCCCCCTGCAAGCTACGCTCGCCAACCCCCGTTCAGACACCGTAGAATCTAAAAATCTAATGGGTTTTAAAAATATTAGAGAAGATTAAATTATACTGAAAAAGGTGTGCAGATCTCCCTGTAAACGGGTTTCCATTCAATTCCCTTTGATTGCAAAAATTTAACGGAGAATCAGTTGCTGTTAAGACATCCAATGGTTGTTTTCGTTTTTGACTAAAGAGGATCAGTTAAACATTTGAAAAGAAGCTAAAACAAAATGAATTAAGTATTCAGAGTCTTTGTGAACCGATATTTTAAAACAATCTCTATAACAATAGCCTAAATCATGTGACTATCATCAACAGTTCCGGGCGGAACACTTTTCTTTTTATACTCTAGGTGCCATTTTGATACTTTAATGTTATCCCGGCACAGGTGATAAGTCGCCAAATATTATTCTATCCCCATCATTTCATCTATATTATAATAGTTCAAGTCATCAAATGCCATAAACAAATACGATCTGATCCCTTCGCCTTTCATATGAAGGTTTGGAACAAATGTCATATGTGCTCCATATTGGTGCGATTTTTTTCCAACTCCAATTTGGGGAACGCATTAACAGCATAAACAACAACATCCGGCTTACCATATCAAGCAAAATAACGATACTTTGGCGCCAGTTAAGTACCCGTTGCGTATATGACATTGGCGTCGGAAAAAAATCGCGCCAATATGGGGCCGTATGTGACATCTGTGTCGAAAGAAAAAAAAGCCGGGTGCAAATCTCGCCAATATCTTTTTTTCAATTCGCCAGTTAGTATTTTTTTTATTGTTCGAGTGTTAAATTAAAACATTGATTTGAAGTTGAAATTAAATGTCATGGTTTGTTACATAATTTAATATTTCGCCAGATGTCATATATGCATGTTTATGCTTTTGATGTTTTCCCCAAATTGGCGTCGGAAAAAAATCGCGCCAATATGGGGCCGTATATGATATCTGAGCCAAACTTTCACATGAAAAGCGAAGGGATCAGGCTGTATTTATTTCTGGCAGTTACATGACTTGGACTATTATAATATAAATGAAATGATGACGACAGAATAATATTTGACGGCTTATCACCTGTACCTGGCTAACATTAAAGTGCCAAAATGGCACCTGGAATATAAAAAGCTAAATGGTCCGAACGGAACTGTTGATGATAGTCACAAGACTTAGGCTACTGTTATAGAAATTGTTTTTAAATACCGGGAGACAAAGACTCCGTACACTTAATTCATTTTATTTTAGCTTCTTTTTGAAATTTAACTGATCCTCTTTAATGAAGCGCGAAAACAACCATTGGATGTCTTAACAGCAACTGATTCGACCGTAAATTTTTGCAATAAAAGGGAATGGAATAGAAGCCCGTTTACAGGGAGATCTGCACAGCTTTTATCAGTAGAATTCAATCTTCTCTAATATTTTTAAAACCCATCAGATTAGCGTGCTTTTAGATTCTGCGGTTTCTGTACTGGGGATAGGCGAGCGTAGCTAGCAGGGGGCAGAGCCCCCTAGTATGTATATAAAGTCTAATATAGTTAAAAATAGTTTATTTAATTTCAGTTTAAATGTAGTATACAGTCCACTTGGAATGCCGCACAAAATGGTCGCGTCAGCCGCAGTAGTTTAGAACTAGTATTTAAAATCTAGTTTTGTTAGTTTAGAACTATTAATAGTTATTATCAGCAAATAGGACTAAATTAGTTACAATATGACTGAAATGGACAAATTAGTTACTTTCAAAAGACAGAGAGGGACCTAAAAAGGTCAAATGAAGAGAATAGCAAATTTCCTCGAGGATGGAAATGAAAAAATATGCACTAGACACTAGAGTATCAAGTGAAACTAGATAATGTAAAAAAAAAAATCTATCACATCTGCATGATTTGAAAATTAAGTTTTTTGAAGTTATGGAAGATGAATCCGAACTAGAAATTCAAATAGAAGCAGTCACAAAAATAGAAGATGAAGCTGAAAAATTGGAGGTAAGACTAAGAAAATTCTTACTCTCTAATAATAGTATTGATGGAAAATGTCATATAAATAATTGTAAATCATGTAATAATTGGAATAGTAATTTTAAACTGCTTGATATATCTTTACCTAAATTTAAGGGCAAATATCAGGATTGGTACATGCTTAAAGATCAATTTAAAACATTAATTGATTCTAATGATAAATTAAATGATACGCAAAAATTGTATTACTTAAAATCAACTCTTAGCCATAGTGCTTTAGATGTACTCACAGCCGATGACACATATGAATTGCTTTTTCAAGTATTGGAAACTCGTTTTGAAAATGAACGTTTTATTGTGAACACTCGTTTGAATGAAATATTGTTTATGGAAATGACATCGCAAGACTTTGCTAAACATCTGAGAGCGATGGTTGACGGATGTCAAAAACATATCCGTGCTCTTAAATCAATAGGTGTTTTCTAGGCTCTTAATCAATTTTAGAAATTATGTTAATAAATATAATTCACAAAAAACTAGATAAAGAAACAAAAACGCTGTTTGAGCTCTCGCTCACTTCGACTGAATTACCAAATTGGCAAGAGTTCATTGACTTTTTACAAAAGCGATGTTTAGTTTTGGAAAATTTGCAGAATAATGATAGTGTTAAATCTAAGTATGTCATATATGATAAAAATCAAAAAGTAAAAAAATTGTTTGTCAAGAATAATACTTATAATGCAAACAATAATTGTGTAATTTGTTCACAAAACCATCCTATAATCAAATGTAATAAATTCTTAAAATTAAATGAATTGAATATGTAGATATTTAGCTGCAAAGAAAAATAATCTGTGCCTAAATTGTCTGAGTTCATTTCAAAAAATTGCGCAATGTAGATCATCTGCAGTCTGTGAAAGATGCGACCGAAAGCATCATAGTTTATTAACATAGATGCGCTTCATTGGCACCATTCGGACGGGTCGAAAGTTCCAGCTGTCAACAGATAAATAAAGAAATTGTTCCTTCGCCTAATGAAAATAGGGATAAATTTAAAGTAGAGGCTTCAGAGATTTCGCAATTGTAATGCAATGAGGTTTGCTTAGCTAATAAAAATGAAAACAGAGTATTATTAACAAATTCTATTATTTATGTTGAAAATTTGAATGGTTCTAGTATAACAACACGGGCGATCCTCGATAGCGGAAGTGAAATAAATTTGATGAGCATCAATAGCTCAATCTTCATCATTAAAGAAAAATTAAACGAAAGTTTTAATTTTGGGGATTAATGGGAACGTTTCAGAAATAAATTCGAAAGTTAAAACTACTATTTCCAATAAAACAAGTCTTTTAGTAGAAAAATATAAATCTTAATTATTCCTAAAACAGTGAATAGACTACCAGCAAGTAGTATAAATGAAAGTAACTTAGAAATTCTGGAAAACATAGATTGGGCCGATCCTAATTTTGGAAAATCCGCTACAATAGATATATTCATTGGAGATGAAATATTAAATACAAAATTTCTCCATTTTCATAATACTGCTTTCGGTTATATTGTGTCAGGAATATTAGAAAATAAATGTCACCCGAAATTTTACGGTATTGTTAAGCGAATAGAAGATAAGATAGAAATAAAAGACATCTTGCCTAAATTAGTCTTTATTTTGTGCCAAGTGTTTCGTTGTCCCCGATTTAACGTTTTCCCGCATTTAGCGTCATTTCTTTATGGTAAGGTATCAAACGTTAAATCTGCGTTTAACTGTATTAGTTTGGAAACATTAACAGGCCTGGGCAACGCTGGGCGGGTCAGCTAGTTTATTTATAGTTTTTTAGGGTTCCGTACTTAAAAAGTAAAAACGGAACCATTATAAGATCACTCCTGTGTCCTGTGTGTCATAGCCATTTTACTCGTAAGCTATGGAACGTGGAAAATTCAAATTGAGGGAAGTAATAAAGACTATTGACTCACTTATTTATAGATTATTAAATATTAACTAATATATTTAGGTAACATATAGAGGGCTAATTTAGTTACTAGATAAAAAATATTTTCTTTTTCTATCGTGTGAAATCTTTCATTACGCTGAACACAAAAATGCATTTCTTTTAATCTTAGGATTTATGTTTTCTGAGATATCGTCGAAAATGTAATGCAAAAATATGTTCCCCTCCTACTCTATTTCCAAATCTACGGAAACCGAAATTATGAAAAATTTATAGGTAGTAGTTGTTAATTTATACCTTGCAGAAAAACTGTAGCAATTATCCTAGGTCACATAGTTTTTTTTTTTTTTTTTTTTTTTTTTTTTTATTATCAAAGCGCGGTTTTCCATTACACACAAATTTCGTTTTGCGGGCATTCAACAAAGAGGTTGAGAAGCGCTGGAGTTACCTATCGAAACTGAATTATAAAAGCATTGTTGATAATGATTTTCGAAAAAACATCGTCGGTAATTAGCCGAGATATTAACCCTTAAAGACACAGACGGATTGGACTTATATAGCAGGGGGCATACTCTGTGTACCATGGGCTTTTAAAGCCTAAATAACAACTTTTAATGATATATTTGTGTAATGCAACGCCCAGCAGCACTATAAATGCAATAAACGTCAAATTGTTAAAAAGACTATTTTAATTTGAATTAATCGCATAAATGCTATAGGATTCGCGACTAGTTTGCATTGTTTGGATCTCTCAATACGCCTCCCGTGTCTTTAATAGTTAATTAAAAACCTATCTGGAAAAACGCGGCATGTACCAAGGCAGCGTTGCACCATTGCGACCTCCTTTCGAAGGACGCTTAGCACAATGCTAAATTTAAATTTTAAACAAGAATTTTATTTTAGATACACTGTAAAAAGAAAAGATTATTGCTGCGGCGAATTTAGTTTTATGAAATGCCAAAATGAAGTTTAAATATGCACTATTTCTATTGAGAGTACCGAATTAATTTCACCATAAACAGATTAGGATAAGATTAAAAAAAAGAGTTAATAGAAATATTTTTGATATAATTTAGGCTTCATATCTCTTTGAACTTTTATGGTACGCCCATTCATACTTTTCTAGTATATACTACTATACCCAACCCTACGTTGTATAGTTTTTTTCAGTGTTATTCTTTTAAGCAAAGATTTTTTAATAATACAGTTAAGGATTCATATATTTATTGTATAGAACTTTCTGAGCAGTAGTAATACTCGCACTTGACCGTTTATATTTATAATATTTTCATTATATTAGGTTATTTATTTTATGATGGTAGCTATTTATTTAAGTTATGCTATTTTAGTTATACTTTACTATTTATAAAATGACATACCATTGGTTCGACGATCATCGGATAATTGGGAGTCTACTGTAGATTTTAATTCTATGGTAGAAATTTTATTTCAGTTCAGTTTTCTGTGTAAATTTAATTTTCATGAAAATTTATTTTCTCTCAAATTTCTTTTTCAGGAATCTTAAAAAATGATAGATTAATTTGCTTCTATTTATTACAGATGCAAAAGGCCATAATGAAGATTCACATCATATAACTTAACCCATTAAACGCCAACGCTCCCGTTGCGGGAACAAAAATTTGTTATTTTTCCCCTCAACATATTTTTGAATTATTTAAAAAATACATTTTGTGGCGAAACGTTAATAGTATGGCGTGTAGTATACATATTTTTTCAGAATGATATATATATATTTACTATTTTTTGCAGAGTTTTAAAAAAAGAGAATTTTTGGTTTTTAGACTTCCTCAAGTAAAATTAGTAAAAAGAAAAAAGTAAATTCTTTAGTTTTTACAAGTGCAGTGAATATTTAAAGCCAACAGATCATCTAATAATAAATTCCTAATACGAAGTAAATGTATTCATTTAAAGCAATATTAGCAAGGTTTCTTTCGCATGTTCCCACAACGGGAGCGTTGGAGGTTTGTGGTTACATTCCCGTCCCTTTGTCTGCAAGCGCGCTTCCATAAAGAGAGGAACATTTTATATTGGTTTTTCATGAAAAACAGTGTATGTCAGTTCACTTGAATGTGGATTTGTAATATTATACTTAAAAACAGAATGCCATTGTGAACAAAAAACCCCTTAAAATTTACCTTTATGATGTTCATCCGCAGAAAAAAAAAATCTTTAAATTACAATTAAAATGCAAGATGCAAAAATAAAAGATTGCGTTTTGCATGGAAGTAAGTTATTACTAAAACATTAAAAAAGAATTTTGGTAATTTCTTGTAACAGTAAATTTGACCATAAATTAAGATATAATACAGTAGTAGTTGGCAGCTACATTTGAAACTTAAATCCATTTGTAGATTCATATACAATATAAAAAAAAGAAAAAGAAGGATTACGAAAATTCTAAATTGTTTCATGTTATTATTAATTGTACTAACGGTGATACTGTTGTAGATGGATTTTTAAATACATGCCGGCCTCTTATTAAAGAGATAATATCTATATTTTTTAAATAATTTGAAAATCGATATTTGGTAATAGTAACATGAAAAGCATTTATTATATTGAAATAAGAGATGTCTCAATTTTCATTTGTAAAACAACTGCTTTATTTGAAACAAGTAATAAAGAAAATTCAAAACATCATTTAGGAATATATAGAGTTATATATATCAGTTACGTGTCGATGAAAAAAAAAAACTATATTCTAATATAAGTATATGCCAGAAATCTAGGTGTAAAACAAATTTATACATATGTGCGTGTAGTGTTTATTACAACATAATGTTATATCTGAGTTATTCCTTTCAAGTTTCGTAGACAATGTGTAGGGAAATAATAATATAGAAAGAGTGACGTTATATTTCTAATATTTTGAATATTCGTTAAAAAAATTGAATGAAAGTGATTTATGAATATTAATATTAAATTTTTATTCCATATATTTTTTGTAATTGTTCATATGTTTGTTTATTTGTTTGCATCATTCCTAAAAATGAAGTTTTATTAAATTTTCTTATCGCAATTGCATTATGGCAGGAGAAAATAACGCGCGTTTCTTTGCAGTTCAGAGGAAGGTTCAACCACCACTAGGCGCCAACGCTCCCGCTACGGGAACATGTTATACATTCTAAACGGTTACAGTTATTAAAAAAAATTCAACTGCTTTATCATAGAGGCATCTTATATATATAAAATATATAAATAAATTTTAGTTATTTAACGTACTTAATATAGCGGCGCTTAATGGGTTAAAGCTGTCTTTAAAGTGTGAAATATGCAGCAAAACATTTCTGTACACGACAGTTTTGGAAAAGCAGCTTCTGACTCACAGCAAGGAAAATCGTTTGTTTCTGAGGTTTGCTGCCAAGGATTTTCTCAAGAGAGTCATTTAAGCAGTCATATTTTAATTCATAATGGTGAGAAAGCTTTTGTATGTGAGATATGCAACAAGAAATTCTCTCATAAGAGAAATTTACGCAAACATCTGGTAGTTCATACTCTTGAGAAACCTTTTGCTTGTAAGATATGCAACAAGAAATTCACTCAGAGTAGTAGTTTAAACAGTCATCTCTTAATTCATTCTGATAAAAAACCTTTTTTGTGTGAGATATGCAACAATAAATACTCTCGAAAGTGTTATTTAATCAAACATCTTTTAATTCATGCTGGTTACAAACCTTTTGCTTGTGAGATATGCAACAAGAAATTCTCTCTGAGTAGTAATTTAAACAGTCATCTCTTAATTCATTTTGACGAAAAACCTCTTACTTGTGAGATATGCAACAAGAAATTCTCTCGAAATAGTGATTTAAATAGTCACCTGTTAAATCATAGTGGTGAGAAAGCTTTTGCGTGTGAGATATGCAACAAGAAATTCTCTTATAAGAGTAATTTAAGGAGACATCTGTTAATTCATACTGGTGAGAAAGCTTTTGCGTGTGAGATATGCAACAAGAGATTCTCTTATAAGAGTAATTTAAGCAGGCATATATTAATTCATACTGGAGAAAAACCTTTTGTGTGTGAGGTATGCAATAAGAAAATTTCTCAAAAGATTGTTTTGAGCAAACATTTGTTAACTCATACTGGTGAGAAACCTTTTTCTTGTAAAATATGCAACAAGAAATTCTCTCGAAAGAGTGATTTAAGCAAACATCTTTTAATTCATACTGATGAGAAACCTTTTGCGTGTGAGATATGCAACAAGAAATTCTCTGAGAAGAGTGGTTTGAGAAGGCATCTGATAATTCATACTAGTGATAAATTTTTTTGTGTGTGAGATATGCAACAAGAAATTGTCTCAGAGTAGTCATTTAAACAATCATCTCCTTATTCATACTGATGAAAAACCTTTTTTGTGTGAAATATGCAGCAAGAAATTCTCAAGTAAGAGCTATTTAAGCGAACATCTGTTAATTCATAATGGCGAGAAACATTTGTGTGTGATATATGCAAGAAGAAATCCTCTTATAAGAGTAATTGAAGGAGACATGTGTTAATTCATTCTCGTGTGTAATATTTTGTGTGTGGGATGTGCAACAAGGAACTCTCTCAGAAGTTAGCTTTAAGCAAACATTTTTTAGTTCATACTAAATAAATCTTTTGTGTGAAATATGCTACAAGAAATTCTCTCAAAAGGTTGTTTTAAGGAAGCATAAACCTTGTTCGAAATATGCTACAGGAAATTCTCTCAAAAGGAAGCATCTTTTAATTCATACTAGTGAGACAACTTTTGTGTGAGATATGCGAAAAGAATTCATAAAGCAATCTAGTTCTCCGAAATTTTGTTAATTGAAGTTAACTAATTTTGATAATTCTTTTTCGTTGGAACCTCGGCATATTCTAGCATTAAAAAGGATTTCTTGTCAAATATTACAGTGTCCAGAATTAAACGGCGACCAACAAAAAATTTGCCAATTTAAAAACCAGAAAATGAGCGAATCAGTAGCATCGCCACCAGCACTGGCAAAAACATTTTTATTTTGAACATGCTTTATATTATCTGAAAAATATTACAAATTTCTATTTATTTTTTACACAATGTACATTTATAAGCTGTAAGATTTTTTTGATTGAGAATATTTAAGCTAAAATCTTGTTAAACGTGATTTCTCGCTATGAAGTTCTGTTAGTGTAAAACTGATTTTCTTATAAACTGTTAAGCTGAATACGGTTTAAAAGGAGCGGTATGGTCTCCGATTTCCCCATAATATTGAAAAAAATATATTTAAGTGCTCGTGTGTTTGATACACTGAATGTTATTGTAAATGGTAATAACAGTCTGATCATGTTTCAAAGTACAAAAAAAAGTTACAAAACTTGTATGGTGCTAAAAAGTATTTTGAAAATTTGCTTTCCTCATGAAGATTCTATAAAAAGAAAGTATCCTAATTAAATTATGGTGCCATTACTTTTTTATTATTTATTTTTTACACAATGTACACTTATAAGCCTGTAAGATTTTTTGATGATTGAGAAGCCTGTAGTAATCTATTAATTTCCTTAATTCCAAGATGGGAAATAGAATTAACAAAATTAACTGGCTGCATTGTCCCACATTTGCACAGATAACAGGTTTGAACAACCTGTTATTTTTGTAATATATAACTAATCGTTGTGTATATTCTCAACTGATGTTTTAATTCGAAGGCCTGTAATCAAAATGTTTGAAATAATTTTGGGGCATAAGTATAGATGTTTTTGTTAAGATGAATCCACACAATTAAATTCATTTTATGATTGAAAACTTAATTTTTGCCGAACAAAACTTACCTAGTTATTTTACTTTGAATTTCATGTATTTTCAGCTTTTCTGCCACTAAAAACACGTTTTTCAATTTATGGGGATTAAAACATTAAAAATTCATAATTCTAAGTGTCATAACGCAGTAAGTTTAGCCGTAGAAAAATAAATTTTTTCAGCTTTATTCTTAGAATATGGACAAGCTTTTTAGACATTGGACCCAGACATTATAAATGGTTTTAATTTATATAACTATTTAAAAATCAGCTATTTTAACGTAGATTAATTTTAAATGATGCATAACAAAATTTGAAACATTTTTGCATTACGAACTATACCTCTAAAGCAGACGATTTAGAAATTATCTTTTGATAAACAATAAGAAAAGCTGTATAAAAATAAATACTTTTAACAACATGATTTGTAAAAAATGGAATTTGATCACCAACTTTATTACGGCCATATCCAACAATGCATATCCGTAGCAAACCATCTAGAGAGATAAAAATATTATTTATACATTTTTAATTAAATGTAATAATTTGTAACTGCAATTTATTAATGTAATATAAAACATGTTTTTCCATTATTGTTGACTAAAACTGAAAATTAATTAAATTTTATGTACCATAGCTAAATAAGTTTTATTCATAAAATATAAATTTTTACTGTTTTACATGTTAGAACATAAGAGACTTAAAAGATCCAGGCATTCTAAAAAGTTTTTAATCCATTATCTATTTAACCCTTTCCTGCATGATATTTTTCCTGTAAGTCCCAAAATTTTTAAAGTTTGCTAGATAATAATCTAACATGATCAAAAATCCCTCAAAATTCGAAATTTTCAAATCCACATTTATTTAAGGCTGATTTAAGTTCATGCTATGTTATGTCACATCGTGCATTAGCGACTATTTTTCCAAATTTTGTGTCATTCGAAAATTGTCCATACAGCTGGTTCTCCACACTACATCCTTCACAATCATAGATGCACAAGTTGTCTCTTCTTCCTACGTATTACGTAAAAGTGATAATGGAACATCCTCGGCATCAAAGTCTATTGCGTTATCTGAGTTCGGTATAACAATTCGTTCTTTGCGACGTGATATTAATGCTTCTCCTGAATCTGTTGCATAAACTTCAAAATAATTTGTATTGTTTATTGTCATATAATCATCAGATAGATCTGACAATTAACTGTCGTCTCCTGGAGGAAGATCCCTCATAGCATTGGAGGAAGAACCATAGAATAGTCTGGTGTCCAGTGTTACACATCGTCCATATCTGAAATAAAACTTCGGGATATTCACTTTTCGATTATCACATGAATGATCACATTTATGATGGTGAATAAACGAATACACAGTTCAACCACTATGGAAAAATAGAACCTGTTAATGCATGGCGTGACATATGTGGCACATCGATTTTTACGTAATGCATATGCTAGCATTTCTACAATATGTTACCATCATGATACAGGTATTATTCACAAAATACTTACAAACAAAGCTAGGTACAGATGTCATATTCGCCCCATATTGGCGCGATTTTTTTCGGTTGCCAATTTGGCGAAAACATCAACAGCATAAACAACATAATCCGGGTTACCACATCAAGCAAAATAACGACACTTTAACGCAAGTTAAGTACCTGTTGCCTATATGATATTGGCGACAGAAAAAAATCGCGCCAATATGGGGCGAATATGACATCTGTTCCCAAAGCTATACTTTTTTTTCAGTCCAGTCTTCTTTTTTCTACGCAAAAATAACAAAAAAAGTCACTTTCGAGCAACATAAAGTAACAACTATAAATTTCTCAACGTTTTTTGGCGCGAAAATCTGCTTGCAAAGAAGCAGCACCTTTTGGCGTCACATGCTTCATCTGCTGATGTATTGTACGAAGAAAAATAAAACTTCTGCGATTAAAAAGAACCACAGAACTAAAGTAAATTCAGTATGTGTCATATAGTACACGGCATGCGGAAGGGGTTAAAAAACAGCTATTTTAACGTAAATAGATTTGTATATCATGCAGAACAAAATCTGAAGTATTTTTGCAATTGAAAATATATCTCTAAAATTAACGGTTTAGAAATTATCTTTTGGTAAACAATAAGATAAAATACGCTATGTAAAGATAAGCACCTTTAAAAAAATGATTTGTAGAAAATTAAATTTGATCCTGTCTTCGTTACAGCCACATCTATCAACGCATGTTATCCAAAGCGAATCGCACAAAAACATGAAAATATTATTTATATATATTTAATCAAAAGTTATCTTCCAAACAGATTTTCCTTATGTTTTTCAAACTAGCTACAACTGTATTAAAATTTGTGCTCACACAATTGCTATTGTCTTTTATTTTACAGTAAAATAAAATCATAGAAATAAAAATGTTTTCCGGCTCTTATTTTCTAAAAACAGAGTAACGAGAAAGTGATAAATAAATAAATAAAAGCATGGCAAAAAAATTCTCGCTTCACAAAAAAAAGAAAAATCCTCTCAAACTCCAGGAGTAATATCCTTTTTAAACATAAATGGCTACCATCTAACTCTACCACAAAATACAATGAAATCGAAATTATTCCCATTATACGACACACTTTATTAAAAATATCTTTTCATTCCAAAAAAATCCCATCGACTAAAATAATTGCATAACGCTATGAATCTGCACAACAAATTACATCGTTTAAGTTATAGCAATGTGAAATGTTATATATTTTTTTGTCTTCGTACTGAGTGAAAGCAGCTGTAGCATTAAAATCAGCAACAATGATTTTCTATGCTAATAAAAACAAAGCTCCGCGCTGTCTTGTGTGTGTGTCTGCCTGCGTTGGCTAGCGAAATTTTTCACATGCACAAAGTTGTAAATTCTTGTCAGGGTAGTCAAATGCCTCTCCTGGTGCAACTGAGGCTCAGATTTTTAATTTTTTCAGTCCCGATCTTTAAGCCCTAACGTGTTAATAATTTCTCCATTTTATCCGATCTTTTTACTTTTAGTTATTCCCCCATTTCAACATTCCAGTTAAGACCCTGGGGCCCAGTACATAGACCTTTGAAGTTTTTATTCCCTAAATTATAAATAAATCCCCCCCCTCTTAATGCGACCTTTTCCATTTAGTTATTCCCCCTTTTCTACATTCCAGTTAAAATCCTGGGGACCGTCCGGAGCCCCTTGAACTTTCTGTGCACCATGCCTTTTTTATCCTCTAATTGTGTCACCCTTTCAATACAGTACTTTAAAGTTGAGTCTTGGAATTCTCTGCAAAGACCAACACCGTCATATTTTTAGTTGGCCCCTGGGGTCCTTTATTATGCAACTCAACCGTTTTTTGCGCATTTCTTTCAAATTTTATTCTAATTCATACCCTATGCATAATTTCGACTAATTGAAGATCTAAAGCGCGAAGTACTAGGACCTTTTAACGTGTTTTCATCTTAGGGGTTTGCTCTGAACTATCAGTTGACCTCTTTTGGGCCCTCTATTATACATCCCTTAAGAATGGTCTAACTCACTTGCTTTTTTTCTGACAACTTCTTATGTCCTCCAGTTGCTACATGAACGATAAAAAAATCTCACACTTCAGCTACCACCAATTTTGAATGTTCAACGTCTTCTTGGGTCCGTAGTGCAGCTTCTTTAAAAATGATCCGATTCAATTGCAATTTTCTTTAACCCTCTGAACATTTCGATATTTTCAGGAAAACTACTTTAAAAATGCCTTGAATAGCAGCTTCTACTTTTTCGAAAAGAATTCCTCTTTGAAAGAAGAAATGGTAATAAAAGCGCTAACAGAATTTTCTACCCCCCCCCCCCCCACCTTCTGTGGCAGTATGGTATCAATGAAGGGCGTGATAGGGTTTCAGAATGAGAGGGGAAGGTGTCAGAACAAATTGTGATTAATACGCTTGGTATTCTCAGTAGTTACCAGATATATGTAGCGACTATGATATAGGAACTGTTTTAAAATGTCTTCATAGCAGCTAAAAGTACTCTCTATTACATAAATTTAAAAAAATATCTCTGTTACTTGTTTTATTATCTAAAGATTGTGTTTTTTTTAATCCATAAAACGAAGCAAATCGTGCAGCCGCAATTTAAAAAAAAAGTAACTTGTTTGTCAATATTTTCTTTTCTGAAACATTTAAAAAATGTTTCTGAAATAATATTTTGCAAAGAAAAACTGTCTTTGAAATTCATTTACAAAGCATCGGATTATAATTACTTTCGAATGTAAGAAAGATCCACTACTAAATTATTAAAACATTTTTTAATATAACGTTTATTGGCTAGCAAATTGTTCGATATCAAAAATTAACTTGCATTATGAATCAACATTACAAACACTCCTTTCTCCATAAAGTAGTTTTAGGAATAAATCAGCTTTCAAATTTTGTTTATATGCCTTTTTAAAAGTTTATAGCTACTAACAAAATATTAATTTTGGTGAATATACTTATACACAGATTTTATAACTTAAAATGTATTTGCTTGAATATTTTTAGAATATTCTAAAATTGTATGTCTAAATTCTTTCTGAAAATTAAAGCAAAAAAAGAATACTACAAGAAGTCTCTAAATAAATAAATAAATATTGACAATTATATGATAAAGAAGACATGAAAATGAAATTAAAAGATTCAAAGAAGTTCAAATGATGTCCTTAAGAAAACACCATTTAGGCAATACATAGCATAAATAAAAATGTTTTTTCAATGATCCTTTAACATAAAATTTTAGATAAAATGTTGATTATGTCAGTTCTAAAAAAAATAAAAATATTTATTTTAATTTTGGGGGGAGGAGGGATGGCTTTCGACAGCTACAAACTTTGACATATTCACGAATTTATTTGTAAACGTATAATAAAGTCATGACAAACGCAGTCAGGACTATGTAAATGGTTTGAGATTGAATAGATTTTTCCCAACAAATGAATTACATTTTCAGTTATAAGTCAGTGCTTTTTCATGATTATCATTATCGAGGTGTTGCATGCAGAAATTCTTTTCAAAACGCCAATTTTGAGAGCATTTTCTAAAAGACTTCCTGCCTTTATTGAAAGAGGGGAAAATTGTTCGACTTTATAATTTCTGGATAGAGTACCTGCCATTTCCATGTGTTCTGAAACAAAACTGAATTCAGGAATGTGTCAGAGAAAAATCAATTTGTCAAGATAGTTGAAAAGATTATGTCATTTTGCATGAAAAAGTGGGGCATTTGTCCAGAGCCAGAATAATTTAGTGAACTTTGAAGTAACTGCAATTTTAGTTATATATTTTTGTCTTTCTTTCTTTATTCGAGAAATTTTATATTTTAAAATTATTCCTTATCTTTATCGTTAAATCTGAATTGTAATGAATTTAATGTATTAAAACTGCATTAAAAAAAGGATTTTACTGATGTAACTGTCGTAGATTAATTGAAAAATCAGGCTCTTTGTAAATAGCCGTTCTAATAGGCTAATAATGTCCATTTTTCCTTCTAATTAAATTCCTAATCAGGAATTTGATATTTCTTTTCTTCATTTATTAAGTGTTTTTGGTTCAGGACAAAAACATCCCCTCGCCGGAAAAAAGCCCCACATGACAAAAACCCCGCGGACATAAAACCCCACGTGTGCTTACAGTTGCAATACTGTTTAAAACATAAATTTAGTGATATCTAACCTATATTTATATAAGAAACGGTTTTATGAAACGACTGATTAGGCACGCATTTCAAACATGCGGTAAATCAAGTAAACGCCGTAAAATTACAAAAATGTCTTAAACTTCTCTTTATAAATCTTCGGTACTGTTTTGTAGTTCTCTTTAGAAAATTAATCCCCAAAACTTATAGATTATCTTATACAGTATTTCAAAAAGAAGGACCTCCCGAAACGCTGATAACAAACCCCTTCTGTAGCTAGAAATATGAAACAATGTCACAAAATAACGCATTTAAATGCATAGGACTTTGAGCAGATTGAAAGGTTTGACTCTTAGCAGCCAATTTTAAAGCATTTTTAAAGAAGCCGGTTAAAAAATTTCCATGCTAGTCTATAAGCATGGCAATTGTGACAATTAAAACTAAAATGAGTAAAAGAACATAATGCTACTAAGTCTACTGGTTTTCTTTCCAGATTTAAAAAAAAATAACTAAAAAGAACTAAAGAAGATGTGTTTATAAATTTCATTTCACTTTATTAGGAATTATTTATATTATGTATACAAAACATTTCAAATGAATATCTCGGGTAATTTCTATAAAAAGGTAGATTAATTTAACATGGTAAGTTAACCTGGCAGGCCTTTGAACTCACCATCTGTTCGTCAATCAGAACCGTGATCTCCACAAAATTAGGCATGAATCCGAAGAGCATGAATCATGTGAACTAAACTGTCAGTGCTAGAAAATGGGTGTTGTGATAGATTCTGTATCGGCATACACTCAGCTCTTTTAAATAGTGTTGCCAAGAGAGCATTCCAATTCCTAACAGAGAAAGTTCGAGCTCTGATGTGAATCAAAGTAGTCTAAAATTTAATAGCACTATGCTGCGCAGAATCCTGCATACCTGAAAAATCAAATTCCATTATCGGACTTGGATATGGCCATTTGAGCTTCCATATGGTAATCCACCTGATCTGAATATAATCAAAGTGTTTGTTTGAGACGAATACATATAAATTCATGATCTGAGACCCTGCGTCCATTCTATTGGACATTTTTACTTTTTACATAAAATACTGAATTTCAGTTGGAACTTGTAAATACTTGCTGTCTATTATATTAGATAGTCTAGTGCTGCTATCTGTATACCGAAAACAAATTGCAGCTAAATATGTATTTTAATCATTTGAAAGTGGTAACGAACAAGAGAAAGACTATTGAAAGTAAACAGACAGTTTTAACGCTAATTTTACATATTTTTTAACAGTATTTGATATTAATGCTACACACATCTAATTTTAAAGGTTGTATCAATGAAATGACATCGCAGTATAAGTCATTTAATGTAAATTTTAGACAAATTTTTTTTTTAAATGTCTATTCTATTGGACGATGGGTCTTCATCAGTTTTTTTTTAATTCATATTAGACTATTTTTGTATACAGAAGAGAGGCATTAGTTTTTAATTAAAAATCAACACAGTATTGAAACAAATAACAGATACAGAAGTAGGTAATATATTTTCTTAAATAAAAAAAAATTAAATATTATCCTAAAAATGTATAATTTTACTCAAAATGCTTGTACATTATCAGTACATTGTAATTGTTAAATTTTTGATTTCAGTTAATCTTTTATGCAGCATTTGGTAAAAATAGATATTTATAATTAAGCTTTTATTATGTTTTATCCTTATACATTGTAATTATTTTTTGTATTATTTTTCTGTTAGTATGCTATTTATAACTGAATTAATAAATTTAATCATACTTAGCAACAAAATTTTAAGGAAAATATAATTAAAGATATAATTAAAGATATAAAGATATAATTAAAGTATAAAATTATAAATAAACTCATTTTGATTTCTTTTGAATTTCTTCTAGGCATTTACTTGCCAATTGTGGTAGCTGTGCCACTAATTAGTATCATTATTCTAACAAACAAATGACTGGTGTTTAGAAAAGTTTTAAAACAAACAAAATTTTATAAAATTTTATTTTGAAAATTACTAAATTGATCAACACGTTTCTTATTTAAAGCACACCTTTTCTATTTGGTGATGCAAAAATTAAATTTATGCGATATTTGGAAGTGACGTATAAACGATAAAAACACACGTCTAATGACAGCAAACTTTGTAGTGAAAGAAATAGCAGCTTGACGCTAAAAATCTGGTTTTTGAAGCCTATGTAGCAATTTTATCTTACTCGATAAGTATAAATTAAATTGCAGTTGTGTGCATGAAATTCAACTTGTTGTTATATATTCGTTTAACTATAAAAAATAATTGACTTGCAAAAGCATATACATAAACTACTGAATTCCAGGTTCATCTCTTTATTTTTTACAAGTAATGAGCATTTTAAAACTCTTATTAATATTATTTAGTGTATCATTATTTTATGTCGAATTCAATTTTGTGCCATTATTTTTTGTCAAGTATTATGAATTTTACATTCAGATTCATGTAATGCAATAACATGTTTTTTACAGGACTAAGACCCAATGTTCATTTTATTGGACACGCTAAAAAAGTATTTTCAATTTTTTTAAATAAATGAAAATGTGTATTGTTTTCTAGACTCAAAAGAAACAGAAAACTCAAATAACGTAAAAATTGGTCAAACAATAAGAGCTTGAGTCTCAAGAGGTTAAAAAAATCAAAAACATGATTTTCATAGAATCCTCTACTATGTGTTATTCTCTCCTATGGGTTATTGTTAGACTCAGTCGCAAAAAATGTTCGGTTTCAAGCAATATTACATTCAATGAAGAGAAGAGCATAGTGAACTTGAATCAAGATAATCCCATAGAAGTTAAAGATATGATAAAGAAATGATTTCTGATTCAAGTAATGTGAAATTTATGAATTCTGAAGAAATGATAAATTACCTGCCAGACTTGATGATTATTTTGTATATTGAGCTAATGTGAAAACTGTTGACGCCCACTACGTTCACTAATAACCATATCATATTAATATATATTCCAAACGAAAAGTCAAGAACATACACTAAAAACATTTATTTGCTTAAAAGACATCACTTTTCTAAAAACATTAAAAATATATTTAAAAACTATAAAAGTTTTTAATATATTTTTGATGTTTTTAGTAAAGTGACGTCTTTTAAGCAAATAAATATTTTTAGTGTATGTTCTTGTCTTTTCGTTTGGAATATATATTATTATTTGATACAGTTGACTCTAACAAATGAGGATTTGAGGATGTAGAAAAATTGTCTAAAAAAGAGGAAGGCGTTTGTAGGAATGTTATAAATGAAGAAATAAATTTGAAATATAAAGTATGGAAGGGAATTGAATTGCCGAAAAAATGTCTTGTAAATGAGTATTATGTATCAAAGGAAACAATTTTTACATAGCTAGAGTAGATGCTGGTGGTTTCGAGCAGAAGCCAGGACTTAATTACTTGAGACCTATGCTCCTGTCATTAGTATAGGGCAATTCCACAGAAAAATATCATTTTGAGGAAAAAGTAAAATTAATGATATATTTAACTTAAGGGTTTGATTCGAAGGATTGAAAATTATATTTTTATGTTCAATAAAAAATTTCTAATAATATCAAAAGTGCTGACCTCTATACGTCATATAGATTACATCAAGTTCTCTGGCAATACAAATGCGAAAAGTGTACATGTTTGCAGGTGCAAGAAGCAATTTCAAGAAAACAGTATGATGATTTTTTCTTTTGCATAAAACTAAGTAGGTAAAGAGATTTCAAATAATATTTTAAACTTTATAAAATTATTTCTTGGAATAAAGTGACTTTTTATTGCTATGTCAGTTACAAATTTTAGTGAAAAGTTAAACCTACTCAAAGTATTTTACTTTAAAAAAATTTTCAATCCATGTGAACCTTCTGAAGCATTAAAAATCCTTTCAAATGATGTATTAGTTTTGAATTTCAACTGAAAAAAAGATCGTCTAAAATGTGTAACTGACGTAACCATAAAAATGTAACTGGCATAACAAAGCATTGGTTATATAAGTTACACACTTTCTTTTTTGCTTATACAAGTTAAAATTTAAGTGAACCTGCCAGTTGGCATGAATGCTTTAGTTGCCAAATCAGTATGTAAATTGGAAAAAATGCTTATTTGGGATATGTGAGGATTACAGCGACATCAGTAGTTTTCTTTTTGAACTAATTCTAACATCATATGCAGAAATTTCATCAACCTTTTACCAATGGAATACTGGTAATAAAAAAGGCTTTAACTGAAACCCCATTTTCAAAATCAAAACAGGAAGTTTTAAATCAATTGCTAATATTACGGAGACATTGATTTGTTTCAAAAACTCAACTTCAGGAAATTAAATTTTTGAAAGAGAATGTTTCAGAGGATGAAGCTGTTCTCCACTCTCTGAAAACTTTAATCTTCCGCATCAAAATGAAATCATATCAGCTCATTGGATTTCAGAAAGTGTTACCCTTTTCACAGCAATAATTTATCACAAATGATGTTTCTTATGTACACTGCTCAAAAAAATTAGGGGAGCAAGTAAAAAAGTGAAGAGAACAGTGCAAGATACCCATATATGGGCATAAAATGGATAGTACACGTGTATCAATGCGCAATACAGAAAAAAGACGCAAAAAAATGTAAGGGACCTTTTATTCTTTGAAAAGATGAAAAGAACATGAAAAGATGGTTTAGGGCAACAATTTGGTTTCATGTAAATGTTAAATAAAAGTATTCTTTAGAAATGATGCAATACTTTTAATATGGCGTGTGGTCTCCTCGAACAGCTAAGACTGCTGCACACCTGTTTTCCATGGATGCGATGAGGTTATCGATAAGACTTTGGAGAATATTGTTCCACTGCTCAAGAATTGCAAAATCCAAGTCCCGGGCAGTAAATGGAGGCCTCGATCCCGCAGCAATGCGTCGTCTGAGTATGTTCCAAACATACTCGATCGGATTTAGGTCAGGAGAGCATGCTGGTCATTCCATACGCTGTATTGCTTTAGCTTCAAGCATGTTTTCCACAAGACGAACTGTATGAAGTCTGGCGTTATCATGCATGGAAAAAAAGAAATCACTAATTACTGCAACATAAAATACGACATGAGGTCTCAGTATCTCGTCTGTATAACTTCGGACCGTCAAAGTGCCATTCCGAATGATATGTAGGCCCGTACGTCCACCTATGCTGATTCCAGCCAATCGCATCAATCCACCTCGTTTGTAATGTGATCTTTCACGGACGAATGTGGGATTATTTTGAGTGCCTCTTTCTCTCCATGCCAAAACACATCAGATGTCACATCCAGAATGAATCGGGAATCGTCTGTAACAGAATTTGACTCCAACAACGTTGCCTCCAAACTCGATGTTCAGTTCCCCACCTTCTTTGGGCCGCACAGTGGTTTGAGGTTATCGGAATACAGAACATTGGCTTACGTGCATAGAGACCACCCTGATGAAGCCTATTTCGGACTGTTTGGCTGGACACCCTTCGTCCTGTAGCCAAGAACAACTGTGTTTGCAGCTGAGTAGCATTACCCGTTCCGTTTCGGCGAGCTGTTAACAGGATATATCGGTCACCATTTTCTGTGTTATCACATTTTCGACCATGCACTTGTCGATGACTACCATTCCATGTGTCTTGGAATCGATTCCACAGCCTTTCATGGACATCTTTTGCGACTCCAATAGCGTCCACTACACTTCGTTGTGTTTTCCCTAATTCAACTGTCCCTATAACACGCAAAGCCATGGATTGCGGTAAATCATGTTGTTGTGACATTTTCATGCCACCTTTTCTCAAAACACATGCTAAGCAATTGAATTTTACAACTGAGGCAGTAAAACAGACGTTTCTGCAAAATCCTGATTTCTGCACTTATCTCCTTTTTCTAGTTTTTGACGTCATAAACTTTAATTTACATGTGAAGTTTTCTTTATCTGTTTTCTACAACACATTAAATTATGGATGTTTTATTTTACGTTACTTATCGGTGTAAATATTTGCGTAATTTTGTTAAAACCATGTGCTCCCCTAATTGTTTTGAGCTGTGTAGTTATCAGTGACGAGTTGTCACATGACAAATTTACAGTTCTCTGTTTTAATTCTGCTATTTTAAAATCATAATATGAATATAGGTGGACCTTTTGAAAACATATATTTTTTTCTAATGGAGCTGAAAGTTAGTTTAAAAATGCAGTACTCCCACAGGTCTGTTTTTTTTAAACTAGTTATTTTTTAGAAAAAAAAATTAGTGGTAGATTTCTGAAACAGTTACAAGAAAAGCTCATTTCCAGGTAAGTTTCTACGAAATGTATAAGGAGAAATTTTCTTTGTGAAATAGTGATGTTTAAAAAACGGACCGAGTGAGATCCCTGAAAATAGATTCATGCTTTCTTCAATTTTGAATCCGCATAAGCTCCGCCCATTCCTTAAATTTACTGATTGGAGTTTCTTTGGTACACCCTACAGAAAGGTGCAATTGATAGTATCGGGGGCATGGTCAAGTGAGCAGTTTTGATACTGACATTGTAGAACGTAATGCAGTGTTGTTATAAACACTGCTCATGAATTATTTGAAGTAGGCAAAGAAATGTGACCTAAGATAAATGTTATTTACATTATAAAAATGAAAGTTAAAAAAAGAGAAGAAATCGAAAAAGAATTTAATTTATATCGTCCTAAATAAATTCTTGATACTCATAGAATATATTACGTGAAGCCAATGTGCTGCAATCAAGTCGAAACTTCTATTTATAGTCCATTTTCAAAGCGATTTTAAGAAGGTAGAAATCTTTCCAAAGGAAGCTAAAAAAGAATGTAATTTTCAGAATACAAGTGTTAATAAATTTAAAATTGGAGATTATCTGTTTGTGAATTATTTTACTAAACAATTTCCAGATTTTGAAGAAGAAATTCAATCGGGTGAAATTAAAATAAACATGATGCATCCTTGTCGCCATAGTTGGAAATGCCATCTCACCCAGACTATATATGGTACAACATTGATGACGTTGAGAAAAAGTGCCACATCCAATTAATGCCTGGGGTACTTCCAAGTGTTGAGAAGGCATTATGTAAATTACTGTTCACAAACTAAGTTAAGTGACTTTATTGTCTTTGTAAAACGATAGTGTTGTGTTACGTCAGTTTCACAGCAAAAATTACGTCAGCTACATATGTAAATGCCATTTTTCTTTTTTATTGTTCAAAAATTAATTAAAAAAGTTATAATTTGTCATTGCTTAGTGATGTTAATAACACAAAATCATTTTTTAAGTGGATAGTTTTGATAATTTTTACACTTCAAAGAAGGCAGAAAATACGTTTATCTGTTTTATGTTACATCAGTTACAGAATTTTTAAATGCAATTTTAGGTACTTAAATAGACATTGAAAAAATCTGACGGTACTTGGCTATTAAGACCTAATTAAGAAATATTCTAAAGTATAAAAAATTGTTCTGGTTTTATTAGTACATTTTCTACACAGTTTAGAAAAAATAATCGATTATCAACTGTTAGGTCAGTTACAATGGAATTGACCATATCATCATTCTCCAAGAAGATCCAAAAAATTAAGGAATTAGTTGTCAATGCTGCTTTTCTGAATGGCGAACTGTGGAAAATAGTCTTTATGGAGCAACCCATGGTCTATGATAATAATAGTGACCTGTATACAAGCTACTTAAAAGCAGTGGTGTAGTCCTAAGGAAATCAGAGGGTTTACGCTATGATCAGCGATTACACATCAGACAGTATACGCTATGGCTACGGAGCATATACGATAGGGATGCACAACCTGCAGCCCGCGGGCCAAAAGTGACCCACGATGGGTTAACGTGTGGCCCGCGAATTTTATCAATTTATAACTGGAAAAAACTGCTATTTTTGTCCATACGGTCGCAGGAAAAAATCGTAAATTTCGTCAATTTGCAGTGGGAGGAATTGAAAATTTCGTGAATCAGTTAAGAATCACGAGTTTCGTTGATAAGCCGCAGAAAAATCGCGAATTTTGTCGATCGGGTGCGTAAAAATTGCAAATTTCGTTGATCAGGCACGGAAAAGTCGTCAATTTTGTTGATCGGCTGCGAAAAAATCGTGAGTTTCATCAGTCGCGAGAAAACATTGCGAATTTCGTCAATTTGCTGAGGGAAGAAATTGCATATTTTGTCAGTCAGTTAAGAATCGCGAATTTTGCTGATAGGATTCGGTCTCGTCTGTTTCTTGCGAGAAAAAAAAATAACAAATTTCGTTGATCGCGCGCGGAAAAATGACAAATTTCACTGATCGGGCGAGTAATGATCACAAATTTCGGCGATCAGGCGCGTAATGATCGCAAATTTCGTCCATCAGGATCGTAATAATCGAAAATTTCGTCGATCAAGCACGGCAAAATTGGGAGTTTTGTCGATCGGGGCCCACAAAATCGGGACTTCCGTTGATCGGGAACGGCAAAATCGCGAATTTTGTCGATGATATGCGGAAAAATTGAAAATTTTGTTGATCGTCTCCAGAAAAATCGTGAGTTTCATCCGTTTATCATGAGAAAAAATCGTGAATTTCGTCAATTTGCCGCGAGAAAAAATTGCAAATTTCGTAAAAGCTAAGAATCGTGAATTTCGTTGATCGGGCTCGGAAAAAACGCGAATTCGGTCGCTCAAAAGAAAACAAGCGCAAATTCCGCCTATCGGGCACGGAAAAATCGCGAATTTCGTTGGTTGGGCACGAAAAAATCGCAAATTTCGTCGATCGGGAGCGGATAAAGGCTAATTTCGTCGATCAGACTTAGAAAAATACCGAATTTCGTCTATCGGGTGCGAAAAAATTGAGAATTTTGTAGATCAGGCATGGAAAATCTCAAATTTCGTTGATCGGGCGCAGAAAAATCTCAAATTTTGTTGATTGGCTTTTCCTCCCGTATTCGTTCATAAAGTTCGCATTTTTTTTTCGGCACTAGCCATTTTCATGCCTATGTTTCTTTTTAAGCACTTTTAATAAAACAAAATTTACTCCCCCGAATAGTCAAGAAATATTATCATTTTTTTAAAATAGTCCTTGCTATATCTCTGTTATATATACAAATGTAAACTCTTGATATATTTTTGCCAACTGAATTGGATATGTTGACTGGGTAGGGGAACTTAGAGGGGTAACCCCCTCCCCAACTCTGAAACCATATTTTTATCTGATTATAGGCCACAGATCAGCACCCTGAAACAGAATTCTGATTACTGATGTGGCCCTCGACAACGCAGACATTTTTGCAAGTGGCCCTTCTCTTAAAAAGGTTGTGCGTCCCTAATATACGGCATATACCAGCAAAAACCCTCCAATACATCCTAGAAGTTCCAACACTAGATGGAATTTTAATTTTGGAACAGTGGGTACTGTTTATGAAAATATTGATGAATTGAAGGAATCTTTTGAAGAATTAAAAAAATCAAAGAACGCAAATACAGTTCAGACATCTTCGGGACTTTTACGCATGTTGAATGACAGAAGTTTCCTCTTTTGGCTTTCTTTCTGTCACCATATCATGCCACATGTTCACCTTCTGTATGATGACCTTTAACGACTGAATGTCAAATCTTCTATTAATTTAGCAATAGAAAATTTCTATCGTGCAATTTCTGTAATTTGAAATAAGTTCTTCCCAATTAGATACTTTACAGCAGTGGTTCGCAACCTTTAACCGATCATGCCCCACCAAAGCATCTATAAAATCACTATGCCCCCCGCACTCTGTAAATTATGTCTCTTATTTAAAAGGTAAAATTAAATCACACGGTGGAAGCAAAACAAAACCTTACTACTAATAATTTATTTCACATTTTTTAACTTATCAAAGAGGTGAATCTTCTGTCACAAATGTGTTTCAACGTTTACATATGAATACAATGATGCTATATATCTTCACCTTTTTGTCAAACAGAGTGACAGATTGCTGTTATACTTTTCCAACTCACCCCAATGTTAAAGAAAAGTGTTATACAGTATTGCATTTTTATCTTCACGAAATATCTTGAAGAGAGACTTACATTTAGCACTAAAATTGATAACTTTCACACATTTTATAATTCATTTTTGCAACTTATTAAAAGTAGGTAGAAAATTTCGGACACTAAATTTTCATTCTATGGATAACACAATACACATGAAACATTTCAAGATTCTCATCTTGATCAATTTTAAATACCCATTATTCCTTATTACAACACATTTTCTCTGTTTTGCGTTTCCCAATATTTTTAATTGTCTTCTATGTATTACAGCCGGACCTCTATTTAACGAAGTCGCTAAATCCCGAAAAAAAGTTCGTTATATGGAAAATTCGTTAAATGGAGAGTCACATTTTAAAATACTTTAAACTACGTAAAACACATTTTAAGTCCATAAACACTAAATATAATTTAAAAAAAGTAATTAGTCACAGTTTTTTATAAATTACATCCATTTGTTTTACTTATTTTACCCATCAAAAAGAAATCTGCAAGGGAAATAAGAATGAAACAAAACATTGTCTGGAAATACATTGTATTTTCAGTTAAAAAAATAATTTTACATTAAAATCAAGATTTTTTATTATGGTTGATAAGCTGTTTGGGGGGAAACCAAATTTTAAAGCAGTATTCTTTTTCTTCATGCCTTTATCCACCTCATCAAGAATGTATTTTTTTTTCTTTGAGGCTTAAGCATTTTCGTTTTGACATTTTCGAACTGCAAGAACCGAAATTACCAACACGATTGATCATGATCAACAATATAGAAAACGGGAAACTATAGTTTAAAGACACGGGGCATCTCCATTGAGGATTAAAAGGGGATATTGAAAGTTTGCTCTTCTTGGATGGAAAGCAAAGAATCATAACGGTTTTACTGCTCTCGGTGAGTTAGGTGCCTGGTAAGACCTGTTCATGGTCATTGATCATCATAAAATGTATTAAAAGAAAGAATAAGTTTGAATTGTCCAGTAATTTTAAGAAATAGGGAGAAAAAAAATTTAGATCCCAAGGAAAAGTTCGTTAAATAGAGAATACACTTCGCTATTTGGAGGTTATTTTACGAAGAAATTTGCAAAATGTTCTTGGTACCAAGTTAAAGTTCGCAAAATAGAGAAATTCGCAAAATGGAGGTTCGTTAAATAGAGGTCCGACTGTATCTGATTTTAAAGTTTGAAATGTATATGTCATCAGGTAAATTTATTTACTGTGTAGGCACTTCAGCCATAGATATTTACTATCTACTCATTTCCTTTTCTAAAGCTATTCAAGATTTATAAATTTTATAAAGTTGGTAATACCTCGTTTAGATATTTAAAATTTTTTAAGTTAACCCTTTATCTACTGACGGTACTTATAAGTACCACTCACTTTAAAATTTCATCTCATAGTGAATATTACTAATATTCTAATGGTACTTTGCCAGTACAGTCCTCCCCACTTAATCGGGTCAGGGATAATCGAATACCCAGCTTATTCAAATAGAATCCTACGGGACCGAATTTATTCCTATTAGTTCTGTGTTATTTTCCCCACTTAAACCACACACCTTTTATGAACGTCCCCGCTGAATCGAATAACAACTGTGTGACCGATGCTTGAAAATAGGCGCGGAAATCACGTTTCAGTTGGAATTTCCTTTCACTTTTTGTCATTTACGGTTCCTTTACGCTGAAAACAAATTTTCAGTTCTTATTGCAATGATTTCGCCCGGCAGGTGTATAATGGACAGGTCAAATGATTTCCCCACCATAATCTTCCTAGCACCACTTCTTGCTGTTAACCAGGCTTTAATGGCAATGCGCCGTCATTTCGAGACTCGAGATGATAGTTGTGATATTTTGTACTCATTCGAAAAATGACTCGATATTTACTACTTTAAAATTCCACTTAAACCACTTTAAACGATTTTTTAAGGCATTATAAGTAATGTAAATTAGAAATAGCAAAGTTTTGACCCAATTCAAACGAGCTGCATTAAGTGTGATATAAACCATTAAATGTATGTACCGACATTAAATTAATACGTATTTACTTTATATTAGCATTTGTATTTATTTTATTTTATGTTATTCTATTAAAGATTTATTATGCTGTTAATTAAATATGCAGTAGATGGTACTTTTGCCTTTTTATTACGCATTAAATATTACAATTATGATTCCCCGTTTAATCAAATACCCGGCTTAATCGAATATTATTTCTGGAACCACCAATATTCATTTAAAGGAGGACGACTGTACCACAATTTTAACTCCACCTTTTCAGTATACATGGCAGCAGTAGTTCTAAGTTCGTTATTTTAGCGAGAAAGGAGGCTATCTTTGAAACAGTCGATGTGTTTTTTGCCGACATTTTGTACAGATTGTAACGCTTGCCTTTTTATAGCTGCAAACATAGTAAAGGACATAAGATAAGTGTTGCATTTTTGTGTTCATTATGATCTTAGAATACAATTTGATTAGCTATTTTAAGTGAACAGTGTATGCATTTGATTTAACAGTTGAATTACTTGGCGGTACTTATAAGTACCGTCAGTACACTGGGAGTTGAAAAAAAAAATTCTTGTTCATTTTTCGTCTGTGTAGTTATCCATCGTTTTTATATGCTTCATAATGTAATTACTAAATTGTGGTATAGTAATGTTTTTTGTGGTATTTCTTTCTGTTTCATTATTATTTTTTGTATGAAATCGAAAACGTTGTGGCATCGGCTCTTTTTTGCTATGCTAGAAATGGTATGTAAATTCATATATTGCATATGTGGAGATGAGAGAGAACATGCTGGAATATAGGCGTCGCATAACTAAACGACGGAGCCTATCGTGGCTGAGTGATTAAAGCACCACACCGCTAATCGCTTGAGAGCGTAGGTGTGCTGCGCGTTTAACTCCCGCTGGCCCCATTGCACACTCTTTGCGGAGCTCCAGGATGTAATACCCTGGTGTTGTATATGTCCTTGTGCTATCTCGTCATTGTATATTGACTTATAAGCGTGCCCCTGATATCAAGCACACAAGTCAGATGTTTGTGTTCACTAAATAAATAAACTAAAGGACTGCTAACAAGATCGAAACCTAAAAAAAAAGTTTTTTTTTAATATCGTCAAATTTTAATTTTTACTCATTTTTCATAAAACTGTGACAATTTAATATTTTTTTTTATTGTTAACCTTCGATTGTCTTTTTGCTATTTGACATTTTTAAGAGTTTAAACTTTATTTGAAATATCACGTGGGTCTTCTGTTACGAAAATATTTTAGACATAGTGTACTGAGGGTACTTTAAAGTACCCCTTTAATTAATTACCTCTAACGAATTAAATTTCTCACGGTTAAATATTTTTTAATGCATATCCTTTAATTTCTATTGTAGTACTCTGAAAAAAAAATTACATGGAAGAAATTGCAGTAGATAAAGGGTTAAACATGTTCAAGACAGTCAGATTTATATACACTTTTGAGTAGTTTCACATATAAAAGATTCTTCATTTACATATAGCAGAGCAAACAGAAATAGAAAGCTCATTCAGTAAATAATCAAAAACTATACGAAAAATTATAATATACAATTAAAACCAGAAATATTAAAGAAAATTTTACTACAAAACATGTCAAAATATTTTAAGAGATTATTCATATAAATATTCTGGTTATGTTATTTTAAACTTATGATTCAGAATTTTTTTTTTTTAATTCAAGACAAAACAGGATTCGTACGACTGCTTACGATTTTCCTTTTCAATACCAGTATTTCTATAAAGAAAATTTCGTAACATGTAATGTGCGATTACACACAGTGAAATTTTCTTTAAAAAAATAGTGGTGTGGAAAAAGGAAAAAAAGTATCCGTACGAACCCCGCAAAAAACTGATCGTTTTAATTTTGCTTGCAATCTTTTCATTTTTAAGACAAAAGAAACTGATAGTGAATGGGTGAGAAACAAATTTGGAAACGCCCCCCTTAAAAAGTGAAATTGGGCCCCTGAGGGGATCACTGCTTAAAGGGAATCGTCTCAAATTAAAAAGCAGAGATTTAATGACGAATTTAACCATTATATTAAAAAAAAAGCATGTGATACAATTTATTTACCAGCAAAAAACGATTTTACATTTTAGACATCTTTGAGCAGCTAAATTATTAGCTGGCAAGAAAATGTTTGACTTTTGCAAAGATTTTTCTTCAAAGGAGTAAGATGAAACCTGTGTTTGCATATCTTATATTAAAGAAAGAAAAGCTTAGAACAAAACTATATGTTTTCTATAAGAGAAAATAACTTTGAAATATCTCTGGAGCTTTTGATCGTCATAAATTTATTGTAAATCATGGCTTACAAAATTAGCTTGGTAAGCTGTTTGCTGAAAATCATTCTCATAACACCAATGACAACATCGGAATCCTAGCGCTGCTTTTCTACACCGAAAAGAACAAAGACATTTTTAATAAGCACCATGTTAGAGGATCGTTTATCAGCATTAGCAATGGAGGACTTAATAGCTAAATTACTAAATTTTAATGAAAAGATTATAGATGAATTTGCCGGCCAAAAAGCAAACAAGTTGGAAATTGCTCGTCAAACGTGGCAAATGAGGTGCGTTCGTACTATAATTAGTTTTATAAATATTTTTTACGCAGCATATTGTACTAAATGTATATTTAATGCACTTCAATAAGTGCATATCAATTTCATTTTGTTCGAAAGGCTGTAACATCATTAAAATGCACTTCCAATAATTTTTTCCCATTGGCCGTAATGCAACGGAAAACTTTTGACTATCCTTGTAATTAAACTATGCATGCGATTTTCATAAAATTTAAAATGACTCGACAAAATTTTGCAACAATTACATATTTAAAATTTCAGACCATTCTGAAGGTTGTAACATCATTAAAATGCACTTGCAATAATTTTTCCCATTGGCCGTAAAGTAACGGAAAACTTTTGAGTGTCCTGTAATTAAACTACACATCCGATTTTCATAAAATTTGAAATGACTCGACAAAACTTTGCAACAATATTTTTACAATTTCAGACCATTCGGTTGGATAGTTTTTGCTCTGTTATATGCGGACGGACAGATAGACGGACGGACTGAACGACGACTATAGGTGTTCGTATTTATATAATTACGATCGCACCTAAAAAGAATGTATTTTGTATATAAATAAATTGAGATATAACCACTCTGTAATGTATCATTTAATTCTTACTAACAATTTTAAGTTAAACACAGGGAACAGTTTATTGGAACAAGAACCGAAATTGAATATTTTGCTACCTGAGATAAGAGTTATTTTATAATCACTTTACTCTTGTATTCTAACAAAATACAATACATACAAAACAGATGTTAACTGTCATCCTCCAACATATGTTTCTCTAAACTGGCAGCAGGCTCGGACTACCCCGTCGTTCGGAGAACTGGTGCGCTCTCATGCTTTTCAAGACTTTTACATCCTCTGAAAATCAAAGGTTAGCGCCTTTTCGAAATTCCCAGCCCTACCATGGGAAGCAACCTGTGTGCGTCACGTGTGGCATTGGCTCTAATTAGCACCTCACAGCACTGCCTCATTCCTAACCAAAAACCCGTTACTGGGTATAGTTCCAATTTCAAAAATGTTTTAAATTTTGTTCTACATGATACAAAAATCTATTTACGTTAAATTAGCTGTTTTTTAAATAGTTAAGAAATTAAAATTTATTTACAATGCCTGGGTCATGTAAGCAGGGGTGCAGAAAATGGTTTTAATCCCAACATTTCCCCCAATCCATATGAAAATTCCTTCACAGTTTTACGATATGGCTTACATAATTTCTGTATTACCGTAGTTATAGACATTTTTGTTATTTTTGTAAAATTTCTCAACTTATGCACGGGTATATACGGTATATATTACTCTGAGATCGATTTTGTGAAGATCGCCATACGGATCTTTCTATTTGTAGTGAAATTTTTACTATCTCGGAGAATTATGTCTGAAATGTAATTCATTCTTAAAATTGAAATCAAACTTATATTTTTCTGCAAAATTTCCCCCGATCCTAGATCGCTGGACAGGACATATTCTGCACCCCTCTGTTAAAAGTTTCTCCATGTTCTAATATGTAAAACAGTAAAAGTTTATTCTTCTCTGACCAAA